>CM076579.1:1429816274-1429949702 GCA_034641835.2 Pinus albicaulis | reverse complement strand
AAAAGTGTATTTTTTGCATTGTATTTATATTGAAAAATTGTATTTTTTTGTCATATGGTTCAAAATATTGGTTTTTTAGCGACAATTTTTTGATGTGCATTGAAAAATTATTTAACAATACATAAACATGTAGAAAAGATAAAATTTAGAATATTGACCATTTTTCCATCTTTTATGTATGTGAAAAAGTGAAGATATCATTACAATTTTTTATTTTAAAAAAAATTGTTTTTTTTTTTTTTAAACACAAGTACATAAATGCACTTAAAAATAAACATCTCACAGAAGAAGAAGACATTAGAAAATCTATAGTGTCAAAATCAATCCTATAAAAAAACGTTGGTGATGATACACCACCACTATTCAAAATCGACATAAAAAATATCACTTAAAAAAAAAATTAATTTAAAAACAAAAAAAAAACAAAATGAAAAAACAGTGCCAAAAACATGCTCAAATTTTTTTTCTTGATTCTGCATCGCCACTTTTTCAAAATCAGGTGCTTTTCTTGATACTTCAAAAAGTAGGTAACAATGAGGCTACCTATTTCATCGGTAACATTGTTGTCAACGGATTGTCCTGGGTCGGCCTGCCTTAGCTTTATCCTTTATTCTATGATTTTTGGGTACTTTTTCTTTGCTTCAAATTCACAAATCCAAAGTCTCGTTTTTTCTGTTTAAACTTCTGCTCGATATTTAGAGCATATCAATAGGCGACACCAAGCAAGGAGATGTCTAGGAACTCCATTTCATCTTGGATATACTTATGTAAACAACCGCGGTACTTGAGTTCTAAATACTGCTCAAAATCCTTGATACCCAACTTCATGCAAAGGTAATGAAAACCATTTGTGAACACTGACAGATCTTGGTCCCTTCCCTGCCGCATCGTGGTGCACTTTATGTATTTATGCTCATAGCTCCCGATAGGGTAATGTTGTTCCTTGATGGCATCTCAGAAATAATTCCAAGTGGGTGTGACTGAAAACAGTGAGGATTCTCTGTCATCCTTTTGCTCACAGTAGGTTTCCCACCAGTCCTTGACATGGGGGGTGACTCTGAGGAGTGAAAACATAATCCTTTCCCGATTGGAAAAGTCATGAATCGAAAAATATCCTTCCAACCTATTTAACCATCTATTTACGGCGCCTACATTTATATGGCCTTCAAATATGGGAATGTCAAAATTAATTTGTACCTTAAAAGGAGTGGCGCCTCCATAATGACTGCTAGAGGAAGATGTGTCGCCTATGGGTAGTTGTCGAAGGATCTAGGAAAAGTTATCCATCATCGCATTCCTCTGTTTCTTGAGAGCCTCCTCGAACAATATTTTGAGAGGATCTCCTACTCCCTTGTCTTTCCTTTCTTCCACCATGGGAGGTTGTTATGGTTTGTGAGGCTGATCTTGCAAAGGTTCAACCATTTCAAGCCCTAACTCCTTATACCCTAACCTTGTTGGGACATGCAAAGAAAAACAGAGAAAGAGTAGACCGCTCTGACACCACTGATCTAGAATTATGCAGGAATGTAATAAAATAAATTTATAAACATAAACACATAGATGCAACATAAATAAAACTTTATTTCATTAATATCAAAGAACTTAAATATGCTTATGTACATAATGGAAATAAACTAGCTCGAGCAATGGTAGCTTATCTCTAAGAATAGATGTGGCAACTACATGTGTTTGAACTATGTTACAATGAGTCTCAAGGGACATTTTATTATTGAAGAAGAAGGGAAAACCTTAACCCCATGAGATGGAAAGATAAGAGTTTGTTGGCCTCATTGGTGTTAGTTGGGCAGCCAACTTCTCGGGGTCATAACTTGGTCATATTATCTCTATTTGGCGCATACGATACCCTGTTGGAAAGATCTCTCCGATTACTAGAGGATACAATGCAGACTCTTGCTTGTGACTATGGGCATGTTGTGGACCTAAAAAAAACACCATTTAGGGGGTCAAAACTGCTCTGGAATTTTAGGACCCGAAAAAATGTTAAAAATAGTAAATGCTGTTGTAAATAAGGAAACTGATGAAACCGACTGGAGGACTAGGTGGAACAAGTAGGTGTCCACCAATATCCACCTGGACCAGAAAAGGTTAGGCTATTCCAATTGATGAGGATCATATCAAGAAACCCTTTGCTGAGATCTACTTCAACACATATGTGTGTAAAGGTTACAATGGGCCTCCCAAACTTGTTTGTATCTATATTCATCAAACAATCGAGTAAATTATCTACAAAAGATAAGATACCTTGAGCTAACAAATGAATGGGAATATTAGGAATTCTTACCGAAAATGGAGTGGCTAGAGTTGTTAAGGATAAAGTGTTGAATTGAGGAAATTGTCACTAAAAGGAGAGCCCAAAGCGCGCCCTAAAACTAGGATCCTTGATTAAAAACCCTTCGACAATCCTCTCGATTTTTGAAATAAACCACAAAGAAACCCTTCGAATAAAAATACAGATCCATATTTTGGGGTCAAGTTTGATGCACCCATTCCCAAAGCGCAGATGTCGATGGCCAAAGCCCATTAAAATGAAAAATTATGGCATTCTACTCAAAGAAAAAGCAATAAAGATCATATTTGGAGTCTTGCACCTCTAGCTTTGGAATATCCTCTATTTTTTCTACAATGAAGGATGGCCTTGAGATATATTTTGGAGTCAGTTGTGAGAGCCTTGGCTTTAGAGAATCCTTAAAGGATCGTGACTAAGAGGAAGAGAGTGCACCCCAACCTTTGGCTCCTCCATTCAATCTTGAGAATATGAAGATTAATGTGTCCTGGCAGCTTGACTATACCGTAATATTTGAGCAAATGCCCTTCCTGAAGCTACCTTCCTACACGTAGGAGACGCATTGACACTGAAGTCATTCTTGTTCGATCTTGAATTCTCGTTGTGAGTGTAGAGACAAAGATAGTGACTTTCACCTACAAATAGAGGGTACCCCCTCAGATCAGCCTCATGAAGACCAAAAGGATCGAGAGATCTAAAGCGATGATATCATCTTGGAGGAGGGAATAACTCTGTTGTAAAAGAAATTCCTCCTAGTTTAATAGATTTGCAGCGAAAACACCAAAATAAAAAGACTTTGAATTAAAAAAGAGACCTGAAGTTGAAAATCACCTAAAAACCAAGTAACGACAAAAAAAAACTTTAAAATTTCCATTACAATCTAAAAATAAATAAAATAAAATAAAAAACTAAACTTAACTAGATAAAATTGTTACCCTAATCAAGTACCATTTTATTATAATTACATTTTTTATTTAAAATAAATACAAGTTTTACCATATAATTTTTGTAAAGGTCTAATCTCTAAAAAAAATACATAAAATCTCATAGTGTAAATGCGATCACCACGAAGAGATATTTTTAAGATATTAAAGTACATGGTATTTCTGTGTGCGAATCGGATATTAAAGATATTTGGAGGAAATAGTGTTCCACGTTCTCTTGGTGATAAGCCTTCAATAAAGGGTGGAATAATTACTTAGTATAAGTAATTATTTCACAAAAATAAAATAACAAAATCATTAAATAAAAAATTAATGAACATAATTTAAAATATAACATGGAATGGCAGTGGCGTTCTTTTTGTGATATACTCAACCATTTCAAGTAGCCAAAGAACGCCGTTGTAGATGCACTGGACAATTTGGTAATGAATAACAAATAACAAATAACCCAAGAAATAATCTTTACCCAAAAAAAAAGCTAGACAAAATAATAGTTTAATTATTTTATTTTATAGATTTATCCAATGTCATTTTATTAACCTTTGTAAAATCTGTATTAACGAATATAAAAATAAAAATAAAACTTAAATTTAGAAAACTAAACTGTACATAAACTTTGATAAAAATCTCAGCGGTGAAAATTCCTAAAATCTCTATTAATTTTGTAGTTAATAAGATTGCAAATTCACATGTGGAAGTTGAGGTTTGAAGGAATGGTGCTTATTCTGTTGGCAGCAGCTACAGCAGCCACGGAGGAGGATAAGGTTTAGCCCTGGCCACTTGCAATGATCCTTTCACGCTTTATCATCAACGTTTCCTCGTGATTCCGCTTCTCAGATACCTATAATGGGCCCTTCTTCAGAGGGGTTTGATTTCTGAATCTCATTTTGGGTTTTCTACACATATTCTTCAATGTTCTCTTCTTTTTGTTTGCGGTAGCTTTTTCCACAATATTGTCATGAGAGTTGCTTACTCTAACCTTTTATTAAACACATGTCCATCCATTTTCATTGATAAGGATGTCATTTCGAGGATTTCTCGATTCCGTGCCTTAACATTAATGAGTACTTTGCTTTTTTGGTCTTGTCTTATTCGCTGGATTTCCAGATCTTACATGCTAGATATGAAATTGAAAGTATTTATTCATAATGTGCGAAGGGTTTTTTTTTGGTTGAGTTTTATTTCTTTGAAGACGGGGATAAAGATCTTTGATTCTAGTTCCTAGTTTTGGGAAAGTTATAGTTTATGAGTGACTTTTCATTTTTCTATCCATTCTCTTTCTTTTTCTTTTCCTTCTTTTTCTTTTTTTTTTTTTCTTTTATTTGGTTCAAACTTCAAAATCTACTTTTGCAATTTTAGGGTTTATCTTTTTTCTGTGCCACTAAAAATTTTTCTAGGAAAATTTTACAATAAAGAATTGTGATATTTTTACTTATGCAATAATTTGTGTTAACATGGATTTCACCAAAAAGATTTCCACAAAAATAATTTTGATATCAAATATTACTAAAAAAAATAGACTCTGAAAATATTTATTTTCTATACACATCTTCCTGTGATAGAGGCCATTTTGCATTGAAGTGACCCAGACCAGGAGTGACCGAGACCATAGCAGTTTCTCAAATCATGGGTGGTTGTTTCTAAAGACAAAGATCAAACCTGATGTAATCTATGATGAGCTCAAAACACTTGACCAAAACAAATTTATATTTATATTTTTTTAGATTAATAAATAATTTTTGAGAAACATTATAAAATATTATTGTGTAAATTTTGTAATTTTATAGGGCTCAACTTAATTGTTTAGAATATATATATATATATAATATATATATATATATATATATATATATATATATATATATATATATAATTTTATTTATTTATATTAGGCATAAGAATTTATATGTATTAGTCTATTGTATCATGTTTATTTATTAACCAAAGAAGATGAATGATTCATTAATTTTTAATTTATTTACTTTTAGCCTTGTTAGGGTGGAGCGAGGTAAATTGTTAAACAAGGATTATTAAACATTTTCCTAATTACCATGTTTGAGGAGGTTCACCACAAAACAAAGTCTTTATTGCAAATAAATGACTTAAAATAATATGGCCTTTATTTCATAGGTCATATTTTTCTTGATGTGAATAATAAAATATATTTAAAGAAGACATATAATACTAGACCCATTCTGTCATTTTCAATCGACAATTTCAAATTATTTCTCCAGCTTCTTTCCCAATATCCAAACTATTTGTGTTGTATATAGGTGGAATTCAAATAAGCATCCTCGTAATGCAGTCAGTCTACAAAAGAGGGGATGTCATTGGTGTGCTAAAGAGGGGAATGACATTGGTGTGTAATGAGGGCCCTAGTACCATTAAGAAAAAGCAAAAGTAAAAAAACCTTGTGAGGCTTATCGTGCTAAGTTAGGAAAACATTTTTGGGTAATATGAAATATTCGGGATATCACTATAGCCTAATTTAAAATTTATATGACGTTCTAACTATAATTTATGTTTGCTCCACCATAATAGTTCCTTTCTAACAACCAAATTCCAATAAACTTGCAGACCAAAGTATGATATTTCATATGATATATAAAATTGCAGACAAAAGTATGATCTTTCATATGATATATATAGTTTGTAATCTTAGAGTATCTTAACTTATATTTTGGATTCTAAACAAACTTTTGCAAACCTCTCCCTTCATTGCAGTTTTGCCAAAAACACTCCCAAAGATGGGTTTTCACCTTATTGATCAACCCCACTACCTTTTTTATATGTTTGCGCTTAGTACCAATGCATGAAATGCATTCTAAATTTATTTTTCCTTTGAACACTGAAATGCATTCTAATTTTTTTTCAGTTCTGAACTATGATCTCTAGAGGCAATGTTTTTTTATAGGAATGGTTTACACCTCTCGCGCGATTCTCATCATGGCAGAAAAGCAACATGCTTGATTACAATGTGTGATTTGGAACCCTACAAAACTGTAGAACTCTATCTCCCTTATTTCCTCTCCATATTTTTATCTTGATCACAAATTGGTGAATTGTTCCTTTTTAATTAAAAGTTATATATAAACTCATAAACACGAGTTATTTAAGATAACAATAGCTAATTTTCTAGGCTTGGAGTATGCCCTAGACCTTCTTTTGCTTGGCTAAGAGCTTGTCTTCCTCGTACGTAAGGAAGCAGGTTAACAACCCAAAACACAAAGGCATCTAACAATAGTGAAAGCCTTAACCCTTACAAACCACCAACATTGTTATGAAACCAACTCCAAAAATAGAAGAAAAGAGAGATCAACGCCTTAGAAATCAGCCACTTCGAGGGGGAACCCTCCAATACATTACATAAATGAACAATTCTTGGATGATACAAATGCCCAAAACCTCCTTCTATATATAGGAGTCCATGGGGCCACAATATAATTCTAGTCGACCTAACAATAATAATGTAAGGGCACAATAATAACAATATTGGGGTT
Source organism: Pinus albicaulis (assembly GCA_034641835.2). NCBI lineage: Eukaryota > Viridiplantae > Streptophyta > Pinopsida > Pinales > Pinaceae > Pinus > Pinus albicaulis. The sequence continues at coordinate 1,429,942,953 of CM076579.1, read as the reverse complement.
ACAGGGGTACAACAACAACAATAAGGGGCTACACTAATAACAATAAGGGACTAAACAAGTAATATAGGGACCTAACATGACCCTCTCCTTCAAAAAAGTGTTGTCCACAATGCTTGAGTAGCTATGGGTGCTTCTATATAAAATTATCATCCTCCCATGTAGAATCTTCAGTGGGTAAGTTCTTACACTTGATGAGATACTCTGAAATTGATCGATTTCGTAGCTATCGAGTTATTGTTTCTATGGTTGCTTCAGGTTCCAATATAATTTTCCTTCCTCATCAAGTTTTGGCAATATTGTTTGAACTGGAATATTTACACCTATAACCTTCTTTAAGCATGAAACATGGAAAACTGGATTTACTCACAAAGAAGCAAGAAGCTCCTATTTGTATGCCATAATACCAATTTTTTGCAACACCTTGTAAGGACCATAGTACTTTGATGATAATTTATTATCCTTCTTAGCTTGCTTGAGGGGAATTTTTTTGTATGGTTGTAGCCGTAAAAATACCCAGTCTCCTACATCAAAACTTCTCTCGCTGCGATGTTGATCTGCCTGTTGTTTCATTCGATCTTGTGCCAAATTTAGGTTATCCTTTAAGAGTTGGAGAACTTCTTGTTGATGCTCGATGTGATCTTCCACTGCTTGAACCTTAGAATTTTATCTTCAAGATGATGTGATGGACGGTGGATGATATCCATAAAGTTCCATAAATGGAGTCATTTTTGCTGCAGTTTAGAAGGAAGTGCTATACCACCATTCAGCGAGAGGTAACCACTTGACCCATTGTGTTTGTTTATCAGATACAAAACAACAAAGATATCCTTCCAAACATTTATTCACTATTTCAGTTTGATCATCAGATTGAGGATGATAAGATGAGCTATGAGCCAATTCAGTACCCAAACAAGAAAATAACTCCGTCCAAAATTTTTCAGTAAAAATGGGATCTCTATCGCTCACAATAATCTTTGGGTTTCCATGTAGCTTTTGAATTATGTCCATAAATGTAGTAGCAACTGTACTTGCTTTAAATGGATGAGATAATGCACAAAAGTGTGCATACTTGGTAAGTCTATCAACTACCACCTTAATGACACTCTTTCCTTCAGACTTAGGTAAACATGTGATAAAATCCATTGAAATATCCTCCTAACGTTGACTTGGAATGGATAAAGGTTGTAGAAGACCCGAGGTCTTAATTGTCTGAAATTTATTTTGCTGGCAAACCAAACATTCCGTCGTACACTTTTGAATATCAGATTTAAGGCCATCCCAAAAAACTTATTTCTTCACCCTATGGTAAGTTTTTAAAAATACTGAGTGTCCTCCTAAAAGAGAAGTGTGCAATTCCAAAAGAATATTTTTTTTTAGTTGGGAATTTTTACAAAGATATAGGCGATCTTTGTACCATAAGGAAACATTTTTCCAACTAAATGTATCAGATGTACTAGGATCTTGTTGCAACTTTTGAATTAGTGTCCATACTTCTTCGTCCTTCTTCCATTCATCCCTTGCTTTAGTTATCCAATCTGGTTGGATAATAGAAATGGCACAAATAAATGCTTCCACCTCTTCATTCTTTCTTGAGAGTGCATCTGCAACAACATTTAGCTTCCCTTTTTTGTAGATTATTTCAAAGTCATAACCCAACATCTTTGTGACCCATTTTTGTTGCTCTTCTGAACATAGTCTTTGTTCCAAAAAGTGTTTAAGACTACCATGATTAGTTTTTACCTTGAAGTGTCTTCCCATTAGGTAAGGTCGCCATTTATTTAGTGCATGTAGTATTGCTAACATTTCCTTCTCATAAATAGCTTTCTATAAATACTTTCCTTTGATTGGACGACTTTCAAAATCAATGGGTCTTCCTTCTTGCATTAATACAACACCAATTCCATTTCCTGAGGCATCACATTCCACAATAAATGCTTTTGTGAAGTATGGTTTAGCTAAGACCGGTGTTAGGCACATTACCTCTTTAAGTTGTTCAAAGGCCTTAGTTTCTTCAGGAGTCCATGAAAATGCATCTTTCTTCAATAATGTTGTTAGAAGTGATGCTTTTCTCCCATAATTCTTAACAAACTTCCCTGTTAACCCGAGAAATCCTCGCAACTGCTTTATGGTTGTGGGGAATTTCCATTCCTTAATGGCTTTAATTTTGTTAGGGTCTACCTTAACACCCTCGTGAGATACAATATGACCTAGATATTCCACCTATTGTACTCCAAAGAAACATTTGGATGTTTTTGCATATAATTGTTTCTCCTGCAAATAGTTTGAGCACTGTGTCAACATGTTGAACATGATCTTTCCTAGGCCTATTGTAGATTAATATATCATCAAAAAATACTAGTACAAATTTTCTAAGGAAGGGTTTGAAAATGGAATTCATCAACCCTTCAAATGTAGAAGGTGGATTGGTAAGGCCAAAAGGCATGACCAAAAATTCATAATGACCCTCATGAGTTTGAAATGTTGTTTTCGGAATATCTTCAGTATTCATTCTAATTTGATGATATCCTGAACGAAGAGCCAATTTGATAAAATAAATTTCTCTATATAATTCATCGAATAATTTATCAATCACAAGAATGGGAAATTTATCTTTAATGGTGAGCTTATTGAGCTCCCTATAATCCAGACACATGCGCCATGATCCACCCTTCTTGTGCACCAATACTACTGGAGCAGATAAATAACTTTGACTAGGTTGAATTATACCAGCCTCTAACATTTCTGCAATCATACGTTCAATTTCGCTCTTTTGGACATAAGGTTATCTATAAGGCCCGATGTTTGGAGGAACACTTCCTGGAACCAAATGAATAGAATGATCATGATCACGAATAGGTGGGAGTCCTTTGGGAGTTTCAAACACCTTGGAATGATTGTCCAAGACATTTTGGAGATCTGTAGAAATAGATGATTTTGATGTTGGAACTTCTAGTGAGCATAATAGTGCAAGTACGCCTCGTTGATCTTTCTTTAGAAGCTTTTTCATGACATTAGAGCTTATTATCTTTCCTGGCTTCCCTGCGATACCCCATAATTAGACTTCCTTTCCTTCTGAAAACAATTTTAGGAAAATTTCTTGAAAATTAAAAGCTACCATCCCCAAAGATTGTAACCATTGTACTCCTAGTACAACATAAACACCTCCCATTGGAATAGAAAGCATTGGACTATTCAATACATATTCCCCCATGGTTAGCTTGATATTATGGCATTTTCCAAAGTAATTTATAGTTCCTCTATTTTCAACCATCACTTGACATTGTGGTGCTTGGTATAGGAAACAATTCAATTCCTTGGCTACCTTACAATGAATAAAATTATGGGTACTACCCAAATCAATCAACACTATTACCTTTTTCTTCTTGATATGTCCTTCGATCTTGAGAGTTTGAGGAGTGGTAATTCTTGCCAATGCATTACACGATATGATCAGACTCAGTTCTTCCTCTTCTAGGGTTGGTTCCTGGTGTATATCCTCTTCTTTTGAAGATTCTTTTTCATTTTCTTCTTCCTCTTCACAATCTATGTAAAATAATTTCTTCTCAGCACACTTATGACCTTTAGTGTATTTTCTATCACAACTGTAGCAAAATCCTTTTGCTCTTTTTTCTTCCAATTGTTGTGGTGTCAACCATGTAGGTTGTGCAAGTCTAGGAGTAGCGACACTTCCATCTTTATATATGTGAGTGGTAGGCTTCCTTGTCGCCATAATTTTACATTCAATTTTTCTTGCCAACCTGAATGCCTTTTCCAATGAATCAGGTTCGCAAACACAAACTTCATGTTGGATGTTATCCTTTAAAGTACCTGTGAACAAATCAATCTTGTGTTCCTATGGAATATCAGTTACCCTTATATTAAATTTTTGGAAGTTCTCAATGTGCTCCACCACTTAACCCTTTTGTTTGATATTTATCAATTGGCTAAAGAAGGTGTTTCTTTTTGTATCCTCATAATGTGTTATCATTTCCTCTGTAAAAATTGACCAAGTGACAATTTTTTTACGGGAGCAAAGCCATTGATACCATACAAATGTATTTTTTTCTAAATGTAAAGTTGTAATGCATACCTTTTGTGCGTTTTGCACATTATTGAGATCAAAATATTGCTCCATATGTAGTATCCATGTTACGGGACCCTTGCCATCAAACTTCCTCATATCCATCTTTGTAATATGGTGGTTATTCCATCCAACATTAGAGTTTATGAAATCATGATTAACATTTATTTTGTTCTCATCATTAGTTTCCTCTACTATCTTTTCAGCATTAGGAAACATTTCTTGTATCAACTTTTTCAAACATTCCATGTGTGCATTTAGATCATTCTTCATGTTTTCCATGTTGTCCTTCATGTCATCTATCTTAGCTTCCATGACAGCTTCCATGACATCCATCTTATCTTCCATGTCACCTTCCATGCCATCCATCTTAGCTTCCATGCCTTTCTTCAAACCATCCATCTTAGCTTCTGCGTCTTTCTTCAAAAATTCCATTTCATGTTTTGTTGCTCTTTGCGAGAGCAAAATTTGGTGCACTTGCTCTTGTAATTTTGATATGTCATGTTGCAATTATTCGTCTTCATGAGTCATAGTAGAGCCTTCTAAAGGCTTAATGGGTGTTGAATTATTTTTAGGGGGAATTTTGTAACCGAATATTGATATCTATTCTACAATATGCCCTTGGAATCAATTCAAACTGATTTTTCACACAATATTTATGTAATTCGAAAAACATTACACACCTTTTTATTGATTTTGAGGAGCTTGATATTGAAACTGAATTATCTTTGTTGTTTCCAATCTTCAATATCTGACATTTGGCTCTGTAGTAGCCCTTTGAAGCTTCTTTAAATTTCCACAAATCTCACCTGATTTAGTTTCTTCAAGGCAAAGTTATGTTCAATCTCCCACAATGACCTAATTATGGACTGGTTCAGTAGAGAAACCTTGTACGACATGCCACGTGTCACTGTCTCCTCCTTCGGCTCTAAAATGGATAAAGAGGAAACTACAGTCTGTGTACTTTTGGTCACTTTTTACAAAATTCCAATCCAATGATCAGAGAGAGATTTATGACGATTTTCCCACGATCACCTCTTTGAGATGAAATTCGGGAGCTTGTAAAATCCCTAACTTCCATAGAACCTATCTTCGGAAATATTGAGAATCAAGCTCTGAAATTTTTCCATGACCTTTCTCAGTATTTTGGCTTCACTCTGTAAAAATTTCAGCTTTTGAAACCTCGTAGAAAAAATTTATATCGAAAATGCCACGATGACCTATTTAGGTTGAATTCAAGAGCCTGTAAAAATCCCTAACTTGGACAGATCATATCTCCAAAAATATTGCGAACCAAGATTTGAAATTTTTCCACGACATTCCTGAGGATTTTGGCTTCACTCTGAAAACATTTTAGCTACGGAACCTTTGTAGAAAAAAATTTATAGCGAAAATTCCATGATGCCCTGTTTGGAGTAGAAAAACCCTAGAATCCAACGCTCCGATACCAAATGTTATGAAACTAGCTCCAAAAATAGAAGAAAAGAGAGATCAATGCCTTAGAAATCAGCCACTTTGAGGGGGAAACCTCCAATACATTACATAAATGAAAAATTCTTGGATGATACAAATGGCCAAAACCTCCTTCTATATATAGGAGTCCATGGGGCCACAATATAATCCTAGCTCACCTAAAAATAATAATGTAAGGGCACAATAATAACAATATTGGGGTTACAGGGACACAACAATTACAATAAGGGGGCTACACTAATAACAATAAGGGACTAAACTAGTAATATAGGGACCTAACAAACATGTAATTCTAGGTGACATGGTTTTCCTTAAATAACCGTGATGAGTCAGCCCGCATACATAGATAGTAGCAAGTGATGATTGTCCCCATGAGTTATAATACAATTTCCCACTGTTGAAAAATATAAATAAATAATTTTCAAAATTATACACAATTTATTCTCCAAAACACCATGGATTTTATTTTTTTAAACAAAACATCAATTATCCAAAGGCTTTGCCTTTGAGTTTGATAAACAAAATATTAATTATCTAATACATATGTTAACCTTTTTTTAAGTAATTATAAGCTTAGGAATTTTTAAAACATATTATCACCTCATTAAGATGTTCGCTTTTAAATAAATACTTAATTTTAGTGATGTTCAATTATAAATAAATACTTAATTCTATATAAGAATTGATTATTTCATATATATATATATGGGAATATCCACCCAAAGGATCACATTTCATGGAATTAAAATAAATAAATAACTATACTTCAAAAAAAATGTTTTTTTCCTTGAGATTCTAAAATCTAAATCTAAATTTAATGCCTACAAAAAATTTAAAATTTTACTCTCTACTCGACTCGGATATTAACTGGCCTTTTCCCATAAAGTCTAAAAATCCCCTCGCAACATACGGGCAACAAAGATTTTACTTACAATGTTCGCAAAATTTTGTTTGTTTCATTTACAAGAAGTTACATTAATACAAATGAGCACACAAATTAATCAAAAAAACATTATTACAATTTAACATCAAATCAAAATTTATTCGAATGTGTTGCTTCAAAGCTCGTGAAATATGATGACAAGGCACGAGATGTTGTCATTTCTTCTCTAGTCCTAAGCAAGAACCGTTAGCTGAGTAGAGATCAACTCTAGAGAGACCGACCTCGCCGTTTTCCTTGCCAAATACACATGTTCCTCATTGTGCAATGTGTCCCATAGGTCATTACTCCCCATGACCACCAATTCACACACATAATTCATGGCAGTGTCTAAAATATTGGGCTTTGTAGTCACATGATTCTTGAAGGGCCCGTCGCTGAAGCTCCTTGCAAGCCCCAGTTGGTCGTCAACCTGAATGATGTTGCCCAAGAGAGTGCTCACAACGTCGTTGTGCGTTTAAACCAACATTGCAGTATAAATTGGCATATGCAGCAACACAGTGGTTAGTTGGGTCATGTGTTGGAGCTTAGCGGAAATTGCGGGCATTACCGCCCACATCTAGCTCGTAACTAAAACTAGATGTCACAAAATATAATTACCAATCGAAACACATTTTAAATCAATGACTAAAATTAGTTCAACATATCTGATGTTGGATAGAAAAAATGTAGACAAATGTCTAACCTGACCAATTTGAAGAAGAGGCCCCTATTGACATAATTAGATGAAGGTAGTTAAGTTATGAGTTGATATGTGTAACATTAGGCGAATGACTTGGCATTGCAATGTTGTGTGTGGTTTTTTGTTGCATTAACAATGGTGATTTACCATAGACCAACGTTACTATGTGAACAAATATAAATTTATTCCCATAGCATCTAGCTATGAAACTTTAATAGATACATATATGAAATATTCTGTGCATGGAGGGTTTATGGCATGCTTTGCTAGGTCCCTATAATACTAGTGTAGCCCCTTATTTTTTCTTTTTTTGTGCTAGGAGAATCGACAACTGCAGCAATATCCTACTCACGTGACATGGGTTTGAATCCCACTAGCTACCCTTATAAACCTAGGAGGAATGACCACGCTCGCTATAACAGCCCTCAGGCTATCCGAGACTCAAACTCATGACCTGCACATCGACACGAACACCTTATTAGCTGTCCGCTCGCCATGAGCCCAAACTATGACGGGCCCCTTATTGTTATTGTTGTGCCCATGTAGTCCCCATATTATTATTATTATGCCCTATAGAAGCCCACTATTATTATTGTTCTTCCCTTACATTATAGTTTTTATGTCGACTCTGATTATATTGTGACCCCTTAGAATCCTATATATAGAAAGGAGGTTTCTTCATTTGAATCATATAATAATTGTTCATTTATGTAATGTAAAGGAGGTTTCCCCCTTGAAGAGGATAATTTTTAAGTCATTGATCTATTATTTCTATTGTTTCGTGAGTTGGTTGCATAAAATTTGGTATCAAAGGATGATGGACATCAAGAATTTTATACAGAAGCATTCCAAAAGAATATTTTGTTTGATTTGGGATTTATTACAAAGATATAAGCAATTTGTGTACCATAATGAATCATTTTTCCAGCTAAATGTATCAGTTGTACTAGGATCTTGCTACAACTTTTCAATGAGTGTCCACACTTCTTCATCATTCTTCCATTCATCCCTTGCTTCGGTTATCCAATCTGGTTGGATAATAGAAACAACACAAAGAAATTCTTCCACATCCTCATCCTTTCTTGAGACTACATCTCCAACAACATTTTGCTTCCCTTTTCTGTAGACGATTTCAAAGTCATAACAAAACATTTTTGTGACCCATTTTTTCTGCTCTTTTAAAGATAATATTCATTCCAAAAAGTTTTTAAGTCTATCATGATATGTTTTTACCTTGAAGTGTCTTCCCATTAGGTAATCTCATCATTTATTTAGTGCATGTAGTATTGCCAACATTTCCTTCTCATAAATAGGTTTGTCTAAATAATTTCCTTTGATTGGATGAATTTCAAAAGCATTGGGTCTTCCTTCTTGCATTAAAATGACACCAATTCCATTTCCTGAGGCATCACATTCCACAATAAAGGTTTTTATGAATCCATGAATTTTCTATTATATTGAGACTCCAGTGGTCATGTAGCTATGGTGTTAATGAAATCTACTAAAGTTATGATATGCTTTTCTATGGGATTTTGAATTTTTCAAAGAGTTACTTTTATCAATGTCCATATCTAATGTGAATTGTACACTAGTTGTGAAGCATTTCAATTTTATTGATAAATGTTGCAGCGTTATATGAATTTTCTTCCAGGAATTGATATAACCCTTATTTGGTGGGAGTTTTGTATTCAAAAAATGATCATTATCTTATGCATTAATATCACTTACGACCTACCGTGGTAAAATATTTGGGCACATGACACAGTTATCACCATTGGATGTTTTGGTCAACCTTTTCTTATGTGGCTCCTCTGTGGAAATTGGGAAATGTGATACATGCACCATTTCAATCTCACATTTACTTTGAAATCAATCAGTTTTCTTCTCTATTTGTGCTATCTTCGCAAAAACCATCCGATAATCAAATTTCTTCCTTGCAAACCCTATCAAATTGCAAATTTGGCTTCATGTACTGCAAATAGGAAAAACACTCTACTTCAAGGTGTAGATTTGCAACTTGAGTTGGTCACATGAGCCCACTCTTTTTCAAGAATGACCTAGGTATGTTTCTAAATACCATAATTGGTTCTCGTATTAGTTACACAAAGTTTCCCTCTTTTTAACTTTACTTCTCTGATTTTTACAAACTTTGTGTGGATGTTTCTTTTTCTCAGTTGATTGTAGGAATCGCTTGTTAGGTCTTATTAGAGAACTTTTGAGGTCTAAAATGGGCTTCCAAAGAAAAATATACAACCAAAATAAACTTTATAAGAACCAATAGAATTTAGTTTGATGATATCAACCATGGGAGATGATTAACCATTTTTGGGGTAAAAAGGTAAAAAGATTAAAATATAGTAAAATAATAAAACTAACTTTTCAACTTGTATTTTCAAATTATATCCCTAAATTTTCACTCAAATTTTAAGCGGGAGTAATTTTTGGATGAAAAATTTAATTTCTCATCCAAGGAGTACCCATGTTGCATACTTTCGATGGACCCAATTACACAAAAAATGAGAAATACATGAAAAACGTGAATGTAATCACGTTTTTCATGCATTTCTCATTTTTCATGTAGCATGATCCATCAATAGTATAAAATATGGTAATCCTTGTATGAAGAATCAAATTATACGTCCAACGAGTGTTCCCGCTCAAAATTTGAATAAACCCATAGGTAGATAAGTTGAAAAAGTAGTTTTTTCTTTTTTCCTTCTAAAATTTAATGATGTAATCTAATATTAGTTAATTATTTGCATTATTATTTTATAATTTCCTTAGAAGGCCTATTTTAGACCTCAAAATTCCCCTATTTGTTTTCATTTTCATGTTTAGTCAACAAAGTTTTGAGAAATTAGCGAGTAATTCTCTGTGCATTTATGGCATAGAGCCTTGGAGGCTTCTAAGCCTTGGACTCGGTAGCCTCACCCTTCACTATAATGGCAATGGAAATTTTAGTTATCTTAGTTGTGTATTAATTAATGAGCCTTCATATTTATCGAGAAAAATAATTCTCATATATAAATGTCGTTTATTTTTGGCAACCAACTATTTGAATTTTTCCATGCCTTACATTTCAGCTGTGGAAGATGCTCATGGTTGAAGCATTCAATATTTTATTATGTGAAATATTTTCTACCCCATATTCCATTCAATTCACTGCATAAGGGAGCTCTGGAACCTTTGGTTTCTAAGTAAAAACCCCATGTTGAGGCCATGCGCAGAGAATATCTCAATGGCGTTAAAAATTGGTAGTCAACCCACCATGACCAAGGTTTATAGACTCTGACATTCATGCCTCTGTGTCAACTTATTCTAAAACCATGTTTACGCAGCATATTGTTGTAACTCATAGATGGGTGTTTTGTTTGGTTTGCACTTTATTTTGAAATGGAATTTTGTAATCATATTCTCGTGGCTATAGAACTTTTTGTATTCACCTGTCCATCTACTCACCACTCTAAGACTATAAAAGGGCCTTCTTATCTCTCGTCCTCATCATGTGTCAAAATTTACTTTTCAGGGGGTGAGTTGTCACCGCTATCACGCTCTTGTAGTTTAATCAAGGAACTTGTGAAGTAAAAAAAAAAAACAAGAACATATCCATTTTTTTGGTGGTCTCTATCACACGTGATATATGTAAATACTTTATGTGCATGTTATTCTTTGATTCAAAATGTATAAAATTAAAAAAGAAAAGAATTTTTTTCATTTTGGTTTGGTAATTTATTCAAAGAAAAACCCTACCTTTTAACTTAGAATGAGCTATGCATATAGTTTGTATTTTTTGTGAATTTAGTAGGTCCTTACTATTTTCTATTATCAAAAGCAGATTGCATCATATACAAAGTTAGAGGCCTCAACCTGCCCATAGGAAACCATGTCTGTTGGCCACCTTAATGCATTAAAAGCCATCCAAAATTAAAATTGTTTCCTTCTTCTGCTTGTCGCAATGGCCAGTTTACTGTTTAAAGAATTAACTAAAGGATAATTAAAAACATAAACACTATCCGCAAAAATCATTAAACATAGGCTGGGTTGCTACCCATCTGAATAATCTATTGGTGCAGGATCCTTAGCAGTGGAACCAGGCATGTCCACTTGCTACATCTACTGAATCTGCTTCTCAATGCTGTCTATTCGAGCTCACATTTGATATTGTGACACCTTAATTTGTTGAAGTTGAATGGTAATATCTTGAAAAAGTATAATAACTGATCGATTTTCATTCCCTTGCCCTGGATGAAAACTTTGCATTGCTTTAGCCAAGACACATTTCATTATCCAATACATATGAACAATTTGATTGAACAGAGATAGACATCCTCGTGTATTGCTTGGATCAATAATGAAATCCATTATTTCCTCTTTTGCCTCATTATCCTCCTCATTGTTGTGACTTTCTCTTTCCCGTCCCTGGATTCTATTCTTTATTTGCGATGGGTTCCCCAGCAAATATGCTTGCAAGATATTCCATAATGTCTCTTGCTTCGTCTTTCTGCCTCTTTCACTAGTCTCAGCCTTGGGTTTAACCAACTTCTGCTTCCCTTTATCCTGAGTATTGACCTTAGTCTTCTTTTGTTGCCTCTTCACCATTGTTTTGTTCCTACTTTTGTGTTTAAAACCTGTGTATTCTATCTGAGTGCCCCTGAACCCAGAGTGAAATCCTCTGAAGAATGTTTGCACCAAAACCTGGTCTGAAATCGCTGCGCCTCTTACTTTGAAATGGTTCCTTCCTATTCCCCTGCTTCTCCCTTGAGCTTTCCTGATCCTGCTCGTTCTGACGTGCTCCTGACAAGCCAACCTGGGTTACTAAATGCGCCTTCATTTCAATGACTGCTGCGTACCGGTGAAATGCATGCCGAGTGAGTTCTCACGCATGAACTTTTGTCTGGTCAGTGAGTTCACCTCCCTATTTCCATGTGGCACTTGACATTAAACACCCCGATCGGGGGTGAGCTATGCATATAGTTATCTCCCTGTCCCTATTCAATTTTATTTCCTTTTTGTGTGTGTTAAAAACTCACTAGTTTACTTGGGAGACAACAAATGTCACTGAATTGTTTTAACTACCTGTCTATAATCAACTATTCAAAATATCTGCAAAATGAGTTTCTTCAACATGAACAGAGGAAGAGGTAGAGGCAAAGGGACCGGAAACAAATATCAACAACTAGGAATAAGAAGGGATAAAAACTCAAGGATCTTTATCCATTTTGACGTAGACCCGCATGGAGAAACAAGGGGAATAGGAGATACAAGTAGTTTTGGGATTTTGTGCATGAATATTTAATGTTGAATTATATGTCATAATTACTTTGTCGATTGAATGATAAAGTCTCACTTGCATCTTGTAATCTACTATTTAACTTATTCATCACACAAAAAAGGATTATAAAAAGGGTTTACGATTAAATGACATGTCATAAATGGAGACTAAGTAGAATAAATTAGAGATGGTCCCACCAATTAACGATTCACTCATGATTAACTTGTGTTAACCTTCAAATTAATTCTCCTCATGTTTATCTAATCATTCTAGATTATAAGTTCTACTCATTTAATCTCAATATTAAAGAAAAATTTTCTAAACTACTTCAAATTATTTTAAAAGCAGGAGCAACTAATGAAGAAAGGTAGAGAAAAAAAATTTGTTGAGGGATAGGTAAACTATATTCTTTGGTTGTTCCTATTTGACGCAGACCCTCATGGAGCAACAAGGAACATAGGAGATACAAGGAGTTTTGGGATTTAATGCATGAATATTTAATGGTGAATTATATGCTTTATATGTTGTGATTACTTTGTTGGTTGAATGATAAAGTCTCATTCTCATTTTTTGATCTACTATTTAATTTTCTCATCACAAAAAAAAGGATTATGGACAAGCTTGAATATTAAATGATATGTGAAATAAACTGAGACTAAGTTGAATTAATTAGAGAGAGTTCCACTCATCAAAGTTTACTCCCGATTAACTTGTGTTAACTTTTAAAAAAAATTCTAATTAATTTAGAAGGGCACAGAAAAAAAAAAAAGTTGTCGACAGAGAGATATAATATAATCTTTTGGTTGTTCCCATCCCACTAATATTTCTATCTCTTTACAAAGTTAGAAGCTAACTTTGGTGGTGACAAAAAATTTATATCATCAAGAGGAGATGAACGGAGGTGACTCCATTAAAATCATCATTTTTCATTCATGTATCTTGAGTTTTCTGGTTATTTTTTATTGTTGTTGGAAGAGCAGGCTAAATTTTCCAGTGCTAATCTTTGCAGAAAAGAAAGCTGCCCACATTCATTTTTCTTCCATCCTTTCTCCTCGCTTAGATTATTGTATATGATAGTTATACATTGCAGTAATTTATGGTTAGGTTGGTCAAGAATCTTAGCAAAGACTTGGATCATAAGATTTTGGTTGTACGTATCTTAATAAAATCAACCTTTGATTCATTATATATATATATAGCAGTCTATTTTGCACATATATTTTCTTTTAATAGTTTGTTTATTTATTTGCACCATCTTATGCTATATAGGATATAAGGCTTCTTCCTTGATCCTTATTAGCTCATTGCATTGTATATAGTAGCTTATGCTCTACATAACCTTGACATTAAGTCTAAGATGTGATTAGCTTGTTATTTTATTTCAATATTCAAATAATTTTTTTTGTCACACTAAAATTATTGTACTTAATAGCACCTCTATTTTTTATTTTAATTAAAATTCTGAAAAAAAACATAAAAAATAGTTCCCACTCACTATCTTGTTGCTATAACGAGATTCAAAGGAGTTGATTTGTTAATATTGGTTAATCTAAGAACAATCATCAACATGTGGTTGAGAAATCACTAGAATTTTAAATATCATCTGAGCATGCGTATGAACTTCAATAGGTTTTGGTGACCGAAGCCAAAATTTTCAAACATAGTTACCAAATTCGGCCAAATCAGGAAGAAAATTTCCAAAATTCAAAGGTGTGATTCGATTCAGTCGATAATATGTTAAAATTTGGTTTAGTATGCAATGCATCACGATCTCACAAAAAAAATTGTTAATTTTTTTTGTAATCTGTAATTTAGGCCGCAGGTCATCCTAAATTACATCGCAGGTCATCCTCCATTTTTTCCGCGTTAGTCTAGTAATTTGAAAACTGCAAGTCCATATGATTGGTGAAATTTCCTCTTTCACCTCTATTTAATTGATTAGGAAAAATAATAAATGCGGATAACAACGGTAATCTTTGACTATTTATTTATTTATTTCTTATTTATTTATTTATTTCTTATTTTTTTAAAGTAAAAGCATATAAGTATATGGTCATATATTTTAATATATACAGCGTTTTTTTCCTTTTTGAAAAAAAAAAATGGTCGAAACATAATTTGGATGGCTACTGATAACCAATGTATTGATTCAAACAAGAAGAAAGAGCGGACAAAGGAGTTCATTCAAAAATTCATCCCCAAAGTGAAGTGAAATAAAATAGAGGAACAAGGAGTATTTTAATAATAAAAATTTGAAAAAGAGAATGTAAAAATTAAACATAGTACCTTCTTACTTAAGCCTTCATCTTAGAGTGAAATATTTTAAAATTCAGAGTGAAATATTTTAAAAAGTCATTCTCGTATCATGAAGAATTTTTTTGATATTTTATGAATTAGAGTAGTTACTTTTAAAGTATATTTTTACCATTTTCTTGAATATATATATATATATATATATATATATATATTCTTTTATATAAAATTAATAAGTAGGTACAAAACTCACAATTACATTTAACTCACACAACCTCTTTGCCATAAATAACCTTTCACATGGCCCACTCATACATCTAGTACATCGAATTAATGTGCGATTAAATTCCGAGTGACATTTACCCTTAACTAAATGTTCACTGTAGCAGTTATTTACAGAGATTAACATTAGTTGAGCTTTATCTTAGCTATCCATTCATCGCGTTAAATATTAAATTTTTACAAACTATGCTTTTTATCGTTAGTAAGAATGTGCTTTAATGTCCATATTACCTTTCCTCGACATCAGACATAGAGTTTTAAATTTTTATTACAATTGAATTAATAATTATTTGTTAATCTTTACGTGAGTTTAATGTTATACTGCAAAAGGAAATTAGAAATGAAAAGAGATGAAAACCATTGAATAAGTCTCACTTTATAATTAATTTTTTTATTAACCCAACTATAAACCCATACACGAACCTATTCCCGCGTTCACGCAACTAACGGCCTATTTTGCGGCTTCCCTTCGCCTTTTACGGCCTTGGCGTCCCTCGGTGGTTTGGCGAACCTCTGGCAAACTTCTAGCGAACTTTCAAGAGTATGAGAAGATAAACAGTGTCTTAGCAGCAATTAACAATGCACAGAGTAACAGTACTTAATGATGCGGAATAATGAACATTCTCTCTTTTATTGATTTCAGAATGATATTACAATCAGATTACAGACTTATGGACTCGGATCTCTTTATCAGAGATTGACTGCAATGGCATTTACCGAACTGTTGCTACTCAGTAAATGAGCGAGCGATACCGGAGGCTTCCTGGCCAAGTTGCAGACTCTGTCTTAGAGTATAAAACACACAGACATATAGATACAGACTCAATCTATAGAACTGGCCACTTTAGGTTCTTGCCTATGCCAAGCACATAGACACGCAGACTTATCAGTTCTCTAAAGACTGTGAGTCAGTTCTCCGTGATGCAAGCAGATCGCAAAATTTGCGCAGATGCAGAGCAGGGAGCAATAACTCAGACTCTAAACACACAAATGCAAAAACTAACACTCTAAATGTCGATCTCTCACTCCAAATGCCGATGCCTTCGAATGAGCCTTACTCTTCCTTATATAGGATGGAAAAGGGGACAAGAATTCCTGTAGATCCATCGGATTATTGACACGTGGAAGGTGGATCATTGCTTTCGGGTAACACCAAAGTGACATCCGCGTAGAGATTCGGTCCTTCCGACATACACATGTGAAGGTGTGTGATTATTACACTGTGGATACCTTTAAGTACAAGGCCCATGAGGAAACAGAATAATTATCTACAGAGAGTATGCTTTTCGGACAGATGAAAAGCCCTCGAGAAAAGCTCTGTCACCGTAAACCCGTGACTGGGTATTATTACACAAGGAAAACCTTTATTTTAGTGGGGCTCCCGTGGACCACTTGTACTGGCTGTTGCAGGTGGATCCAAGATTTGAGCATCTGAATATCTGATTTTGTCGTAGAATTCATCATCCCATGCTTTGGTATAGATACGTCGAACAATCATAGGCTTATTTAGGATGACTTGATGTTTAATCTTGGTCATTACCAACCATTGATGGTGCATCTCCATATAGGACTTTAAAATGGGATTTCTCATTTTATGTTCAAGTCCTGCAATTTCTTTCACAGTTTGGCATGGATAATGAAAACATTCACCTACTGGACTTTCAAGACAATTAGTGCATTGTCCATGAAAATAGGCCTCATAGTAATGCGGATCCATGCTAAATGGACTAACACCATAGTCATACCACCAATTTTCTAACCAAGGTGCGGCTGGCTCTCTTGAGTTAATCCAAGTGAGAGAAAACTTTAACTTGGTATAGTGAGTTTCCTCTCGTCCATCTTTGTTTAACAAATCCCACCACAGATCTTTATAACCTACAAAATCATAAACAGTGTCAGGAAAAATAAGCTTTGGATCATTACCTGGCCCAGTTTGAAATCTGCCACCAGTGTATTGGCCAGGGTTCCTTGTTCTGTTTATGTGATATGTTTTGTAGTAGACTCTTGTTCTATCTCCACCTCCAATACAAATGACAGAGATGTCCCAAAATTATTGAGAGATTGCTCTTTCGGCTTCATAAGAAGCTATCATACTGTGTGAATACATCATATCATGTATCCAGCGACTTCCTTTGGGATACACTCTTCTCTTAGGAACAAAGTGCTGGAGATCATTATGGTTCTGTACATTTGCATCTAGCACTTTGGTATTACGGAGTTGCCAAGTAGGACTCCATTTTTCTGTGTAGACTGGCCATGATTCTTCATCTGATATATATCTTAGCTGTTCTCTCTGATGGGCCTGGTCCCATTCTGTGATGATAACCATAACATGTGTCTCTTCTTCTTCTGGGTCATCAATCTATTCTTGATGCTGGATAAATTCTCTGCTAAGAAAATCTGGCAAACAATTTTCTGAACCCTTAATATGTTCTACTTTAAAATCAAAGTATGCAAATAACGCCTGCCATCTTGCAAACTTTGCATCTTCAGTATTCTTAATAACTTTGGTGATTACCTTTGCCAGGGCCTTTGCATCCGTTCTTAGCAAGAAATGTTTGTTAGCCAAGTGAATAGAAAACTTACTGATACAGTTCCACGCTGCTTTAACTTCTTTTTCAATTGAAGCATAATTCTTTTCTGCTTTGCTCGACACTCCAGAGATGAACTGTACCACTTGTTCTTGATCTTTTGGGCTGTCTTCACTTGGTTTCTGCTTGAGTACACCTCCCCAACCTATATTGCTGGCATCTGTTTCAACAATCTTAAAGGCAGCATCATCAGCAACATAAAGAATGGGAAGATTATGAACCTTGGTTTTTATCTCTTTTACAGCTTGAGTATGTGCTTGTGTCCAAGGTTTTGGGTTCTTCCTCAGTCTCTGATTGAGCAGAGACCTGTCAATGGCACAAGAAGGATAAAAATTGCTTACATAGTTCAAACATCCTAAAAATCTCTGCAATTGAGTTTTATCCAGGATGACATTTGGAAACTTGTCTGCAAACTCAAGTGCATGGTTCTGTAAAGCAATTTGTCCATTTTCTATTGTGTGCCCTAAAAACTTAATCTTGGTCTGGCATAACTCCATCTTTTTCTTACTTAGAACCAGACCATTCCTTTGGACCAATTTCATGAATATTTTCAAATGTCTAAAATGGTCCTGCAGATTCTTGGAAAAGATTAGCAGATCATCAATATAAGCAAGCAGCCATTCATCATAAGGTCTGAAGATTGAATCCATTACCTTCTGAAATTTAGAAGGCGCATGTTTCAAACCAAATGGCATCACATTCCACTCGTAATGCCCTGCTGGTATGCTGAACGCAGTCTTCCATTTGTCATGCTCAGCGATTGCTACTTGCCAGAAGCCAGATTTTAAATCAAACTTTGAAAATATCTTGGCTCCAGATATCCTACGCATAAGATCTCCCTTATGTGGAATAGGATATGTGTCATCTGCAAGAATAGAGTTTAGAGGCTTATAATTAATGAAAAGTCTAGGAACCCCTCTAATTTGTTCACTTCTTTTGTTTACATAGAATCCATAGCAGTTCCAAGGGCTGCTGGATTCTCTTATCAGCTTTCTTTGTAGAAGCGGATCAATTTCCTTTTGGCAGAGCTGTCTATATTCTGCTGACATTGGGATAGCTCTGGACTTGCATGGTCTGCCCGTGTATCCTTCTTTGTAGGGAAGCTCTACACAATGTTGCTTGCGATGCCAAAATGCATTAGGTTCCTCCGAGCAACATGTGTTTTCAAATTCTTTTTGAAGTTCAGAGATTTGCTTCTGAACTTTTGGAGAACTCAGCTGGTCTTCTATTCTGATTGTGCTCTTATGGTCCTTGAGTTCTTCTAGACTGTTTTCTGCTTTATGAAGTTCCTGCATTTCCTGAACCATGGTCGAAACTCTGGTTTTAGAGATGTATGGAATTTCAATTCTTTCTCCAGAGACTGTAATAAAATATCCTGCAGAATTGTCAGGAAATCTAAAGGAACCATGGGGCTCAACTGCTGCTAAAAAGAAATTTCCCAATATGCAATCAACTGGAATGTCAGCAACTGCAAATGAAAGCTTTACACAACGTGAATCAAAACAAACAGCAGCTTTAGAAACTTCAAACTCTAACTTTTTCTTTCCTAGTCCCATAACTTTCTTTTGTGCAGTAACCCAATATCTTGATGGAACTATTTTCTTGGAAAGAATGTTGATATCTGCACCTGAGTCAATAAGTGCAGTGACATTGTATACTCTGCCTGCAACACAGATATTTACATTGACGTGGTGTTGCTGATATTGTACTGCCATGACTTGCATTTCTCCAATTTCTCTAAAACCAACTGAAGCATCAAATTTGCCTTCGGCAATTCTAACATCTGATTCTGGCGCATTATGCAAAGTGTAGTTTACATGTCTGCCTGAAATAGATGTAGAAGGTTTTTGAGCTTGTGGGGCCTTTTCTGACTGTGAAACTTGGAGTTTCAGGGCAGCAACTTCAGATTTTATGGCAGAGATTTTAGACTTTGTATTTTGTATTTCCCTACTCACCTCCCCCAAAGTGAGTGTACGAACTTTGTTAGAATTATGTTGGAGATACGATTTGGTGTTGTGTTCGTAAGAAGCATCAACAAAATTAGGCTTCTTACCAGAGGATTTGCTGGAAGATCCAGTACCATGTTGCATGTAAGCTTTAATCATTGCAGCCTTAAGATCTCCTTCCTCCAAGGCACGGATTTGAGCAAATAATTTCATTTCATCTTCATCGATCTGGGCCATGAGGACTTTCAACTTTTCTGGTTTGTCTTCTGGAAGAGAGTCATCATCAGAAGAGTAACTGGATTCAGAATCTGAGCAATGACAGTTTGCTGAATCAGAACAATGACAATACAGATTTACTTCTTCATCAGAAGAGGTAGAGGAAGACTCAGCAGAAGATTCGACAGCATGCTGTTGAATGCGAAGAGCTTGGGAGTGATTGTGACAGTCTGCTGTTTTATGGAAAGAAGAATGACAATGAGCACATCTAGGTTCGGTTTTGACAGTAGTACTGGTAGATGGTTGTTTGTTCTTTTGAGACTTCTTACCCAGACCCCTTTTTTATTCTAAGGCTGTTGTATTAGAGGTATGACTAGGCTGACCACATAACCAACAGACAACTTCATTCATTCTGACAATCTTGACATCTTTGGGACAGATGTCATGGGGCTGATAATAATGGGTCTTAGGAGTAGTACGATAATACCCTTTTCTTCCTTTATGCTGTCTTCTTTCTTTTGGCTTTCTGAGCTCGCGTCTCTTTCCTGAGCTCAGGCGATAAGTAGAGGCTCGACTTCGTCTTTGAGCTTTCTTGGCATGTCATTTGGACTTTCTGCGAGAAACCAGGGGATCATCAATGGTTATACCATATCTGTTGCAGAAATATTTAGTACCAGGAAGTCTATTTAATTTATCTATAGACTTTGTCATCTTGGAACTGGTACATAAAGTAATCAAAACTTTAGTAATAATAGAATAGAAAGCTCCCCAAAGATATACTTCAAGTGGTAGGGGGAAAGCTTCTTGTAGTTTCAGAATATCTACCAATTTGGATGGTAGAGCTGCAAGATAGACTTGCTTCCATAGTATGTTTTTGGGATCTTTGACCAAAAATATTCTTTCTATCCAGTCTCTACGGAAGTCTTCATACTGATTAATATTTCTGCACTCCAAATTCATCAGAATAAGTTCATTCTTATCTGTAAGTGCAAAATCTGCTCCACAGAAATGTTCTTGAATCAGTGCAGTGAGTGCACCAATCATATTGTTTTGTGGAGTACCATCATCATTAAAACGGATATCTCCCTGTTCATCTTTGAGCACCTCCTGCTCCATCTTGGTGAGCATTACAGGGGATGATTCAAGTTCCCACCATCTTGCCAATGTTCCTGTAAAACATGCAATGATTGTTTTCCAGGCTTCAACTTCATTTTTACCCTCAACACACATTAATTTATATTCAACAATCATCTGATCAAGCACTTGCCTGATTTGAGCTGTGGAGAGACCGTCAATATTCCATTCCTTATGACTCCCTTCATGGAAAGTATCTCTAGCTGGGAGTTTACCAGCTCCATATAAATCAGGGGCAGCATGCCTGGTGAATTGAGGTTCTAATGGCTCATAGATGGGAAAAGCATGTTTCTATGTGTCTGATTCTTCTATCAGAGAAGCTACAGTTATTCTTTCAAATTTTTCCTCTGACTTTGACTCAGACTGCTGGGATGGCTGTACAACTTCTTTAGGGAAAAGATGAGGAAACTTAGAGATTGGGCTGCTAAGTTCATGAGTGTGAATACTTTTTCCCTTTGTCAAGAATGAAGTCGGAATTGGTCTTTCAGACTTCTTCAAATTCAATCTGTCCATTTTGTCTAACAAATTAGAAACTACATCTCTTGTGGAGATAGACTGCTCAACTATACAATTCTCCACATCACCAAACTGCTTAAAAGATTCTTGAGAAATATGTCTAACTACTGATAAATCACACTGTACAGAATTCAAAACATTATTTACATCATTAATAGAAACTTGGATACTGTCCATCTGATCCTTTACCAAAACAGTTTTCGCAACATTCTTTTCAAGTCCAGTGAGAGCAGTATTTGTCCAATTTACTTGCTCACTGACCTTCTGAACTCTACTCTCAACTCCTATTGCGGCAGTATCCCTTTGCACTAAAGGATATGCATTTGCTGAATTCTGTCCTTCTCCTAGGACAATGCTTTTGAAAGGAGGATATGAGGTAGATGTTTCAATCTTGCTGCCATCAGGGGCTTGCCATGCATGTGAAGAAGAAGATGTGGAGTCAGCCATCAAAACAGCCTCTAACTCCATTTTCTTTTTCCAAGAATAAAATGAAATCCAAACATTTTCTTCTTCCATATATGGTTTCCATTCATTTGCCATTTTTCTCTTTTATTCAATTGGAAAAGCAAGCGCAAACTCATCAGCCTGAGGATGAGTGAACAGATCCCAGTTTATCATTTGCTTCATCCACTGAGCAGGGATCTGGTGCTTGGGACAACCATCCATTAAAGTATAAAACTTTTGGATTCGAGGCAACGATGGTCTCTTACAATGGAGGGATCTGCGAATGCGCATTCGAGGATCCAAGAAAGTAACTAGAATAGTGGCAATGTTTTCTGCCCATTTTTAAATTTTATATAACCATATCTATGGTCCTTGGACATACATCATGCATTTCTTCTCATATTTTGTTCTCATTAAACAAACTCAAATTCTATATTTGGATTTGACGGCTATTTACGGCCATTTAAACGCTCTATGCCCCTAACTATTTAGAAAGGTTTTTTTTAATGTTAACCATAATTCGAATTTAATATCTTAAAAAACTATCTCACCATAATCATAATGTTTAAAAAGCTAAAATATTTTTTAATAAAAGTGAGAGTATTTCCTAAAGACCTTGTAAGAAATTGAATGGTTCTCAACGAGTGTAATAAAGGCAGATTTTGTACCACCACAACCAACTTATTGTTGAATTTCAATCGGTAACATTTCTATTTTTTATTTTTTTAGGCACAAAGAAAAAGTTACAACTCAAAATAAATGTGACATAAAAATTAAAAATAAAAGCAAAAAATATTGCATAGTTAATGGTGCTTATTAGATACTATATAATTCAATTTCAAAATTGAAGATTAAGCTTCTTTGCTCCAATACATGCCAAACCACTTTAGGCTTTTAAATAGAGTCAAAAATATTACAAAATTTAGTTTGTACATTGAGTACTCAAAACTTTAAAAGTCACACCAAAGTGTCCATAACATTTATGGAAATATATAGGCGGGGTACTAATCGGATGCTCCTGCATCACAAAATATTATAAAATTTAGTTTGTTCGTTGAATACACAAAACTTTCAAAGTCTACATGAAGTGTCTATAATTGTTCATGGAAATATATACGCAGGACTTGTAAAGACATATACCTTGTCATAAATGGCAGTGTCTAGATCTAATATAAATTTGGAAACTTGTAGGAACACCTGTTCCTCTTAAATATAAATCTAGCTTGGGTGGTTAGGGGACATCATTCTGATCCTAAGTTCAACTCTCCTAAACTCTAAATTTTATTAATTGAATTTATCTAATACAAATTTGGAAACTTGCAGGATTACTTGTTCCTCTAAAATCTAAATTTTATTAATTGAATCTAGCTTAGTTGATTAGGGGACATCGTTATGATCTTAAATTCAACTTTGCTAAAATCTGTTTCTTTAATTGAATCTAGCTTAGGTGGTTAGGGAACATCATTTTCATCAGAAGTTCAACTCTGCACACTACATTTTGGTTAGGGAAAACACTACACTCTGGTTAGGGAACATCATTCTGATCTGAAATTCAACTCTGCATACTAAATTCGACTCTGCAAACTACACTCTATACGATATGTATACTAACTTGATTATAAAAAACCAATTTCTTTATCCAAACAATTCTCTAAACCTATAATTTTTTTAAAATAAAATAATTCATATTTATAAGTTAAATATTCAATTAAATCACATTAAACTGTGAACACTACACTCTATATGCTATATGTACTAACTAGGTTATAAAAAAACAATTTATTTATCCAAACAATTCTCCAAATTTATAATTTTTTTTAAATAAAATAATTTATATTTATATGTTAAATATTTAATTAAATCATGTAACATATCACATCTTTTTTCCTCTATACTACTCTTTCCTATGTTACTGCTTTACAATACTTCCTTTGTAACATATAGTGCAATTGCTAGTTAATAATTATCACACAAAGCTTAGTCTTAGTAGTGCAATTGGATGATAAAAGGTTTTTTTAGAGGAGACAATCTAATTTACAAAAGAAAAATAAAATGGATGGTAGGAAGTAGTTACGTCTTTTTATGTTCTTTTAATTAAAATGATTAATTAAAAATGACTCATAAGAAAAAGTGTTATATGAAATGAATGATGGTATTTCGGATGTGTATTATTGATAGGCTATGGTATTATAAAAAAACTGTTTACAAAGTAAAAATCTTCATAGTAAACCAAGGGTCAATCTCCACGGTTAAAAATCTGGTAAAATGTTTTTTTTTAACTCATATATTAATTCTTTTACAATTATTATTGATACTAATGATTTAAAATAAAGTTATAATTTAGTCAATTTTTATGATTTTTCAACTGTAGCAATATCAAATTTGTATATATTAAATATTTGGATGTTATCATAAATTGATACATATCAACAACTACCAACCACTTAATTTATATAATTTTACTAATTAATATTTTTATAGTAACGTAATAAAAATTTATCATAATAACTTATTAAATATTAATAATATTTATTAATAATTAATTTTTTATTAAATATTATATATATTCATAATTATTTAATTAATTTTATAATTTATAATAAGTTTGAAAATCTCTCTCAATATTTTCAAATCTTTATACAATTCAAAGTTATGATGCCTACCAAGTCTTTAAAAATATGAGGCTTACTTCATAGAGGTATTAATAGCTATTAATGTTATGGTGTCTACCATGTCTTAAAAATATGAACTCACCTCTAAGAGATATTAATAGCTATTAAAATTAATTTTTTATTTTATTTACCAAAAATCAATTCCATATTTATTATCATTATACACTGTGGTTATTGGTCAATTTTGTTTTATTAACTATTTTGAAAACTAAACAAAACTATTATGAAAAGAGTGAAAATAAAACAACTAAGTATAAGGGAAAATGTGATGGCTCATGTCATAGACACATGAGCATGCTGTTTGCGTAGATCACTTTGTAATAAAATATGATGCCTCATGTGACACATAATGAGGGGTTGTAAAATAGAAACATGGTCTTCACATGAAAGACACCTAGCCTAGAAACATGGTTTTAGTTCGGCTTGACAAATCATAATATATATTTAGGATTGAAATACATTTTTTTAAGTCTAATTATTTTCATTGCTTATTGTTTATTTAGTGAGAACCAAATAATGAAGTGAACTTTTTACTTAGTTTAATAAGTAATTTCTAATTTGGATAGTTTTTTGTGTCTATTTTTTGGGTTTTTAGTATACTCTTATCACTTCTGATGGTTCTGTGACACATGGTATTTCAACTCAAGGTTTTTTAATACTAATCAACTAATGAATGTTGTAAATGGATTACGAGGTTTTGGATAATCAAAGATTTTAGATATTATATTGTAATCAATGAATTTGAAATATGACACAAATTAGAGGTGTGGATCTAAACATTTTGTTGGTTTTTCTAGTTTGTGTTTCCACTGTAAATTTTTGTATATTATTTGTGATTATCAATGTTTACTTTTGTACTTATTCATAATATTTGAGGTGCATTGCATTATAGTAAAGGTTCAAAACTTACATTTCATATCATATTGGTTAATATTGGTTATTTTGGAAGTAGTTTATGCCAAAATAAAATGGAAAACAATTCAAAAATAAAGATCTAAAAATTTAATATGTAAAGTATTGTGTTGTAGAAGATTAAGATGGATGATTTTTTTAGTAAACCGAAGATCAATAGATCATTGTGGATCCAAGTATTGTACCTATAAGAAAGTCAATATAAATCTAAATAAATTTATTTGAATTGAAAAACAAATAGCACAATTTGATTATCTCTCCATTCATATGGATAGTTGTGGCAAAGAAAATTAGGAATTTAAAGTGTAAAAATAGTTAAATAATCTGAAAAATGCAGGCTGTCACTTGAAGTTTGAATTTGCAGAGCGATATGGTTGCAGCAATTTTGTTGGAACACATACTTCGACAACGAGAAAATGAGAAAAAGTTGATGTATTTGAATTTTTAAAATTTTCATGAGCAGGTTTGACATTCTAATTATCTTTCTCAACTTTCTCTGGCTTTGAAAAAAGAGAATTTTATAGTTATGTGCACGGCAATAACGTAAAAGTAGCGCGGCCGTTGTAGTGACTTCGCAGATCCAGAGTCCCGATCAAGATCCAACTTCAAAATATGGTTTGAAGTTGGAAAGCAAGATGTGAGCAGGATTTTTGTTGGAATATGGTTTGACAATGCCGACATAATGGAAGCCAACCATCTCCTTGAATTCCCAGCATAATAATCGGGACAATGTTTCACGTTTTCCGAACATCTTTTCCAACGTTCTCCACCTTTAAGAAAAACACGAGAAATTTCTAGTTTTGCTTACTAGATCCAACTTTTTGCATAATTTTGTAATAAATTAAGATCGTGAATATCATTTTTTTTTACAAAAGGAAGTATCACATCAAGATATTCCAACTTTAAGTTAATTGAACGGCCAACAAAATGAAGGGTACGCTGAACTCTAATCTCCTACACGGATCCCACAGCGATATGATAATAATTATCTGTTGAACGTAAATAAAGAGAATGAGACCAAGTGGACAAATGTCGGTGCAAAAGTCATGGGTATTTCTTTGCATCCAAAGATATCGAATTTTAGGTTATGGTTTATTGGGGAATACACTTATGCACTTGATAATAATAGTGTACTTTACAATAATAGTGATAATGTAGTAAAATTTTTACAAATTAGAACAGAAAATAATGGAAATTTTAGCTAGACTCTCATAAAATCTAGCAAAAAATTTTGAAAATTTAAGTTACAACATTCAAATTTCAAGATTTTGAGTGTCTAAGAGTTTTTTTTATAAAGTTGAATCTGTTTCCATCATTAAAAAGCAATTCACATACTCCAATATTATGATTTTTTGATTTATTGATTTTTTTTTACTTTATTCATGCAAGAAAAGTGCCATCATGCCTAATTTGTGACGTGTAGACAATGCCTATAATAATATCTAGTTATCTAGTGAGGCTTCGAGGTGGAAGAACTTTTTTTTTTTAAATTGTTTTTTAATATTTGTTTTCTAGAAAATTTTATTAGCAATTAGGAAAATTGTAATTTGAAATTACTAAATTATCTTTCAAAGTAATATATATATATATATATTTCTTTTAAAAATGCAATTTAAATAATAAAATATTATTGGCTATAGAGCATGGCTTCCCTCAACGTTGAGCGCAAAGCCTTATTGTCCCTATCTTTAAAAAGGGGACAAAAGTGTTCCCTCTAACTACAGGACCATTATGATTAGCCACATCCTAGCCAAGATTTATGGGCTCATTTTGGAAAAGAAACTTAGCCTTTGGCTGGAAAGCCAGGGCAAAAGAGCTAAAGGGAAAGCTGGTTTTACGATGCGTCACTCGACTATTGATCACCTTGTCACTCTCAAGATCATTGTAGAGGAATGTTGCAACAGTAAAGTCGATCACTTCTATTGCTTTGTGTACTTTAGAAAATCTTTCGATATTGTTCCTCGAGATAAGCTTTTGGAGAGACTTAAAGAGATCATGGTTCCTCCTAAATTAAGGATTGTTGTGATCCGCCTTTATGAGACTATATGTCAAGCTTAATACCAATGCAGGGTGGTCTAAAGACATTAAATACAATATTGGAGTTAAACAAGGGTGTCCCTTATCCCCTACCCTTTTTGGCATATACATCAATAAGCTTGAGGAATATATGGAAACTGCGGAATGCAAGGGCATCGAGCTTGCTAGTGCTAGCATTACTCTTCTCCTTTATGCTGATGATATCGTTCTTCTTGCAAAAATCCACGATGAAATGGACAAGCAGCCTAAGATTCTTCATGTCTACTGCTCCAAGATGGGTGTGATAGTGAATATCGACAAGACTAAAGTCATGATCATTAAAACCTAAAAGATCATCGATGGTAGTTTTGTTTATAATAGCCAATGCTTAGAAAAGGTTTCTTCTTATAAATATTTGGGTATTGACTTTCCTCATCGATTCAACTAGAATTATAGCATTGCAAAAAGGATTATTGGAGGCTCGAAAGCTTATTATGAGCTTGAAAACAATTTTAAGTCAATCGATCTTTGCATTTGGAGTAAAAAGAGGTTCCTCTTTGAGACTCTCGTCACCCCTGTGTGAAGTTTGGGGTTGTAGTATATCGAGAGAGTCTTGGAGGAAGATTGAGATGATTCAAAAGAAATTCATAACCTACAATCTAAAGATCAAAGGAAATACTCCCTATCCTATCCTCTTGATCGAAGTTGTTATGTCCCCCATTGAAAGTATGCCTATGTTTAGATATCTGATGCATAAGAAGAAGCTTTACAACATGGAATCTAAGAGGCTCCCAAAAATTACTTCTAACTTCAGTAAAATCCCCACCTTCGCCTCAAGTGCGGGTGGCATAGGGATGCCTAATATTTGCTCAACCATTGGGGAATTGAGGAGAACAATATGGGAAGAAAAGATAGTGTCAAAGATACTATTACCTCCAATTTTAAGTACACGTTGTGGGAGGATAAGGAGTTGGACGTTAAAAGGAAGCTAAGATACTATAAGGAGGTGATCAACCCCACCCTTGATAACCATAATTATCTTCGTGTGTTGATGAACACTAAGAAAAAAAATGAACATCACTAGGATAAGGACTGATTCTCATGAGTTTCGAAGTGAAACCAGACGATGTTCTATTCCCAAGGCTCCCTCAAACAATAGAATCTGTCATATTTGTGATACTAAGAAGGTGGAAGATGAAAATAACTTCCTTTTAGATTGCTCGACTCTTACTAGCATTCACTCTCAATTCGGTAACATCTGCCACACTTCCAATCATCTTGACTTATTAAGCCATCTCATCTATAACGATCTTGGGGCACTTCTTTCCCTTATCTTTGATAATAGAAACAAGTTTTTGAAGAACCATACTTAGATTCATTTTCTTCATTTTCTTTTTCTTTCTTGAGGTCCGATATGCCACATTGGTCTTAGTACATCATCATCATCATCATCATCATCATCATCATCATCATCATCATCATCATCATCATCATCATCATCATCATCATCATCATCATCATCATCATCATCATCATCATCATCATCATCATCATCAAACTTTACATTTAAAAATAGTAACTAAAATTACTATTTAATAGTACATGATACTTAAATGTATTATATTTTAGTATAAGAAAATGTTGTGACTTAACCAACACATATAATTTTAAAATAAAATAGAAAATAAATATCTATGAAATAATATTTAGAAAAATTAAGTTTATCTATTTTAAATAAAGTATATTATTAAAAATAATTTCATTATTTTTAAAAGTAAGTTTTTTTATTATTATATAAAATAAGTTACCACGTTATAATGTTAAAGAAATTAGAAAATGAAAAAATAATTTTATTTTTATTTATTTTTAAATCAAATTAGGTGACCTATAGATTGCTTTAACAAAGCACTTTTCACTGTCAATCCCAGGAGAAGGTAAAATTTACAATCCTATAAATGAAAAAGATTTAAATTGCTTATTATTATTATTATTTATGTGAGAGGTATTTTTTAAAATATTTGTCAAAAAAAATGTTTAGTTATATAAGAATGTTAAATAAAACTTATATAACTAATGTGATTATATTAAATTTTTTTTCTTAAATTAATATTTTTTATTTAATAATGTAAAATTTAATTAATAAATATAAAGTTATTTAAACATCTTTTTTCTTCTTAAAATTAATTAGATATTTCATTAATTTAAATAGTTTTCAAATAGTGTTAACAATACTGAACATAATCTCAATACCTTTCCTCTTTAGAATCTTAGCAATTTTATCAACAATTCTTTGAATATAAGGAAGGTATTTCATGACGTTTTTGGCTTTTAATGATCGGTTCCTTGTACTATGTTGCACCCTACAAAAACCATATCAGTCTATTTATATGTGTATTCAAGATACTTAATAACATTTTCAAGGTACTCTTTCTTTTCACAATGTGACCATTAATGAATATTCTCTTGACATAAGATATAAATCATATTAATTATCATAAGTTGAAGTGATTTTGATCTTCTATATTAGTTTAGTTTTCTTAAATAATATATTTTAAATTATTTAAAAAAAAAAAGTGTTTTTTTGCAATTTAAATATTGTTGATGTCAAAAGATTTTGTTTTTTACATTGCTTTTACATTTTCAATGTAGGAATTGTGATTTATTTATTAGAATAATATGCATAGTTATATAATGGTTAAATTAAGTTTGTTAAATCAAATAGAAAGTCTTGTTTCATTGAGATAACTTCCGATGGTATTATATCATTTTCATCCTCAAATAAATTTTAAATCTATATATGAATTGTGAAGTAGGTTAAGTAGGTTAATTATGGAGGTTTAAATATAAGATGCTATATTTGTAGCTAATGATTATTTATGACTAAATCTAAAGTTAAGTTTTAAGAAATAAATCTAGATTTAAACCTAGCTTTAGGCTACAATTGTAATATCTAGTATCCATAGTGTCTAGGTTATGCTCATTAAGGGTGAAGGTAGTATCCATAGTGTCTAGGTTATGCTCATTAAGGGTGAAGGTAGGCATATAGTGCAGAAAGATAATGATAGGCTCGAACAATGCCTAGTTAGTGAATATAGGTTTGAAGGGCTCCATACAATTATTGATGGAAACCATCACAAATTAAGCTACAAACAATGTAATATACTAAAAATAAGCTAATTGTAAGATACAAATGAATAATAAATTACCATAATTGTGATACATGTGATCTAGTTGTACAAAATGCTGGTCATGTTCCTATACAACATTAACTAGGAATATTAATTAAATATAGGACTTGATATCAAAGTTTTTGTGGCTCCATCAAGTCACAATAATCAAATTTTTCCATTCATAATCCATTAGTATTGATTTTTGTTGCACACCCACTACCAATTCTACTATGACTTCACACCAATTTTCATTATCCTCTCAATCACTACCTTTGTCTCTTAAATAGCCACCAACTCCAAACACTTTCCACCTAACCATCACATCCTTCAGGTCTTAAATGATCACCAACTTCATCCACTTGCCACCTCCCATTACCTCCTCATCCACTAATTGCTAAATATTACAATTTACACCTATAGAGAAACTCGTCTACTAACCCAACTACTACACTTTCATGTGGACAAAATCATGAGGAATTTTGAAACTTCAAGGAAGGTCATGGGATTTATTAAAAGTAATCCTTTCACTATAAATCATAATGATGATATAAAAGAGATCACTAGAGTGACAGAGGATATTTTTGAATTGTTCTCCAAAAAGTTTATTTGGGCATAACATTCACCAAAAAAACTTACGATCTGTGAAAATTCTCTCCAAAATAGTTGATGAAATGGAGTTGAGAATATGAGTTGGAACAAAATGATGACATACTCAAGGGTGAAGACATAGTAATGAATAATGTGAATAGAGGACAAATTATCCCAAAATACACTCTTCTTTTCAACCACCGCATAATATGGGCACTTTTGTTGGTTTTACACACAAGTAAGGGTAAATTTGAAGTAATGAAAAGTGTGAATAAATGAAAATGTATCACAAACTACATTCTTCTTTTCAATCCCCACACCACTGATCTAATGTGGGTACTTTTGGTGATTTAAAATCAAGATAAAATTTCATATATTAAAATATGACATTGAGGATGATTAGGATGGTACTTTGTTGGTTTTACACACAATGGTAAAGTTAAAGTAATGAAAAGTGTGAATAAATGAAAATGTATCACAAACTACATTCTTCTTTTCAATTCCCACACTACTCATCTAATGTGGGTACTTTTTGTGTTTTTAAAATCAAGATAAAATTTCATATATTAAAATATGACATTGAGGATGATTAGGATGGTACAAGGTGGATTAATAAAATAAAACGTTACTTTAGGTTAGATCAAATACAAGTTTAGGAATAAAAAATTAACCTTGCATCAATGCAACTAGAGGTATTCGCTTGAGACTAATCTTAGGGTGGAATGAAACATCTTAAACATTAGTAAGTTACTGAAATAATTTGAAAATAAGTTTTCAAAAGATTCTGAAATATAGATGAGAACAAAATTTTCACCAAACTCACATGATTACAGTTACAATTAAGCACATTAGAGTAGTATTTTCATGGTTTGAACGCACTCACTATTCTCATTGAAGACTTATCCAATGTGCACCTACTACAAATTTCCATATTAGAGTGGAAAAATAGTATAAAGAAAATTCTCTTGGAATGTAATTGATATCAAATATAAAGAATAAACCCAAAAAAAAACCATGCTTATAGAAGAGAAGCTCATATCTATTCAACAGTAACATTGGTCCCAAATAAAAAAATCATGATCAAAATACACTACTAATAGCAAATGATTGTACCATTAGATACAAAGTTTTGACACCTAATCTTTTGGATTAGGAAATCCATGTACATATTGTGAATAGAAAAAAATAAAAGAAGTTGGAAGATGAAGAGACGTTGGGATGAAACCCAATAGTCTCCCTCTCCTTGTATATATTCATATTATATCTTAATTCAAGCAACAAATTAATTCGTGGAGTTTTTCCTGGCCTAGCATGGTATTAGAGCCAGCTCTAAATTTTAGATCTCTACTCTTTTGTAACTCCTAGTATTTTCCTGCCATTATACTCTATCCCTCGGTGTCCTATATATCTATGTGTTAACTCCAAGATTGTGTAACTCCTGTGTGTTGGTGGAAAATCATTTTTGATGGACCCTGCAGAACTCCTATGCATTGGAACAAGCTTTTCCTTGAAGAAACTTCGCATTATTTTTGAAAGGGTCGTTGGTTGAACTATTCGTGGATTTGAAGAATATGAAAAAAAATTTACTTTGCTCTTAGCATTGGTCATTGCCAGAAGGTCCTATTCTGCAAAGGTTGAATTTTCTCATTGGTCAAACCTATCAGAATGGTTGAATAGTCTGCTACATAATTAGGGTGCTACATTGAGGTGTGGTTGTTGGGATGTGAACCCACATATCGTATTCTGTTTCTGTTGGTGCTTATGACCTCTGGTTCATATGTGTTATAGGTCTAGATGGCATGATAATTTTATCAAATAAATGAGGTTCTAGCCGGATGATTGGGAATTACTTTTTTATTCTAAATTTAAAAATTTCAAGGAAAATTTGAAACTCATTGGCTTGGTCCTTATGAGATAGAAACTGTCTTTGACAATGGAGCAATCCTAATTAAAACTATTGATGAAGAGAAAATATATTTCCTTGTAAATGGTCATAGATTACGCCGATATATCATTAACCATTGACAAAGGAAGAGTTTATTAGAAATATGCAAGATAATCTTGATTTGAAGTTGGTCAAGGAATATTCTCCTCCCTCTTCAACTTAGATTGCAAACTACTTTCTATTTTATAAAAATAAAAATAAAAAATAGAAAAATAGAAAAAATGTATAAACATGAAAACCAACATTGTTGGCATGTTTATACATAAAATATTAGTTGGAAACCAAGAATTCTTGGCAGCCTATATTTTCTTTAATTTCACTATTCTTTTCCCATTCCTTTTATTCCTCTTTTGTGGAAATAAAACAACTACAAAATTACCAATAATCTACAACTCATGAAATTATGCACTTGACTTGACAGATTATAGAAAAAAAAACCTGAATGGAGATCGTAGCAAGAGAAACTTGAGCAACATATAAAAGAAAAAACCAGTAAGGCATAAAATAAGGTATGTAAATATTAGTAAAATAAAATAAAAAAACATTTAATTATGATATAAATAGTTTATTATTTCAAAACTAATGATCCTTGCCTCCGCCATTTCACATAATGATTATCCTTGTTATGGCATGACATTGGTTGTCTCGATCCAATATCCAAAATTTTTGATGATCATATCTTATCACAAGATATGAATGAGTCATTAAAACCTTGCCATCATTCGAATTTATTCCACTTCCTTCGTATGTCATCCCATTTATCCCATATACTATATCATTTCCTTCACATTATATCCCACTTCCTTCGGCTTTGTTTCTTTCTTATTTGACAAAAACATCTCAACCGCTACCCAAATCTCATCCATGTTACCAAACTCCATAATTATGTCAAAAGGGTAATTAAGGATTGAAACTTCCTCAACATGGGAGTTATTGTGCATTTTGAGACGAATGAGACCAAGTTTCTTGAAGCCTATCCACAAGTGAAGTAGCAATTGTAGTAGTCATGATGGTTACAGTTCTTTGAGAAGTTTGTTGGGTATGAAAAGGAGGTCAAAAAGTCATTTTCATGGGCCTATGATGGAATAGAAGCAGAAATTGGAGATATCAAATTGGTCTTGATGGAATCATTTATGGCAGAAGCTACAAGATTATGAAGAAATGGGGAAAGTTGGTTTAAAAACTGGAAAATAAATGAAAAAGAGTGGGAGACCTTCCTTAAAAACCTAGGTATGGACATCTCCATTTTCAATAAAGGAATTCCAGTAATAACTTTAAAAATTAAATGGATAAATTCATTATTAGTCATTCAGAAGTTTATAACTTGTGAGGGTAGGTTTGGGAATATGTTCTTATACAATGCTCGGTTGTTGATGCATTTTATTGATGGCAACGAAATCAATTTACCATATTTCCTACTTTGAAGTTTAAGAAAAATGATCGCTAATATTCGAAGGAAAATATAGTTTATTGATATTTCTCTATATCATCATGGATTAGTAAAAATTATGATTGAAACTCATTTGAGGATAAAGGGGATAATTGGGAGTATTTTCTAGTTCGAAATCATTTTAAAGAAATTGAGCAAGGTGAATCCAATTCTAAAATAAGGAGTTGACGAAAATTTCCCTCAAACCCTAAGCTTCAAAACCAAGGTTTACCTTCATAAGAAATACCACAATATAGGCATACATAAAAGGATTCTGATGATTAAAGCCCTCTTACTATTTTTCAGAAAATCTTAAACCAAATAATGTTCAAAAGAAGAAATCCATAAATACAAATGAAGGCCAATCAAAAGAAGGAATAGAGCAAGAAATTTCCAGCAAGAAAAAGAATGATCTCACTATTGAAAAGCCACCAGTAAAAGTAAGAATAAGTGTAAGACTTATGAAATCAACCATTGAAAAATATCTAGGTTTTTTTGATTTAGAAGAAGAAGAACCAAGAATACCATCACCAATTGCAAGGCTGGCAAGAAAGACCTCAAAAATCGACCCTGTCCTACAAGAAATCTATGATTATATAGAGTCTCTTGAAAAAAAAGGAAAAGGGAAAGCTTTTTATTCATATTTAAAACAAGAAGAAATTATAAATGAATAAATTCATTTCAGCCCTCAAGAAGAATCTAGAATTAAAGATACTTTTAAACAAGAAATTTATGAACTGGAAGTGTTAAATAGGTATCTGAAGATGGAACATGAAGTAATGAAGATACAAAATGACATTCAAAGAACTCAAAATGATAATATTCTCCTACATATTTTCCATTGGTACAAGAAAAACAAGAAATTAAAGGCTAAAAATAAACTTCCCAAGAGCAAGATTAGAAGTTTAAAGTGCAGGATTTTAGTGAAGAAACCAAGGATGAAAACCAGTACGAGAAAAGAAAACATTACTAATTTATATGTTCTTGCTCACGCCTCAGAGATAGCTAAGTGACCGAGTGGGTTACAAAATTTTGAAATTTTGTGCATGAGGACATGCACTATCTTCTGTGTGGGGGAATGTTGAAGACCAAAATTGTTCCTTTTTTACACCCTCTTTAAACTCCATTCTCTTCCTTTTTTACCATAATAACCCCAATTAAGTGTCATCTTGCAAGGATATTGGAAAAAACAGGTATTTAATCATATTTTATTCATAGTTTCAGTGTTTCTTTATTATTTGATTTAATATTTGCACAAGTTATTGAATTGCATCAATTCAGCAACTAATAAATGTTTTTGGAGGTTACTTGAATAATTTATAGGTTTCGAAACACCATTTGAGGAACGAAGCATATGTACAGGTAGCTAGAAATCGGCACAAAGATATCCATCTATCTCTATGATCTAGCAAGGTGATAAGGATGATGTATGAGTAGGCCAACATGGAAGTCAAAGTAGTTGAAAAGCCCGAAGAAAAATCAAGTGAGTGAGAAGATCGTTTATCAAAGTTGATATTTTTCCTCATGATTTGATTCTTCGATAGAAAATCATCAAAAAATGTTATGTTATTAAAAATATTTTATTTTAAGGCATTTTTTTGAGAAGGATAGGCATAGAAATATCCAAACAGTTTAAAAAAGGAGGTTATGAAACCTGCCTCTCGGTACAATGATACACATGAATGGCTATTGTTTTAAAAATTCTTTGCAATTTTTTAATTGAGCTTCTTATTCCATTGTGCTATGCATATGTATGTGTGATTAGTTTCTATTGATATTTGTGTACCTGTACTCACGGGAGAGCCCCCTAGGAGATGTAAGGTTTCATTTTTATTTCTATTTAAGTTATCATAGTGATTATAGCTTTCAATTTAGAGAACACTTGTCACACTTAAAATATAATTTTCTGTCGAATTCGTAATAGAACTTGTTGTACAATTCCTTTTATAGATTTTCTTTAATACATTTAATCTTGTTGTGTGAAGAATGAAGAAAATAATCAAAGGGATTTATTATGCACATGTAAATTTTGGTTGATGTAGATAGAAACTAGAATAATTTTGTTTAGACTTTGCAATTACAGGTATAATTTCTTTCAAGGTTTTCTTTTCTATCAGTGTGAAGTAGATTTAAATTTAATTTTGCTAATGTGATATTTATTTTTTCACTTTAAGATTAGTTTTTTTTTGTCAGTGTGAAGTAGATTTAGATTTAATTTTTCTAGTGTGAAATTTATTTATGCGCTTCAGATTAGCTTTATTTTTGTAAGTGTGATATTTTCCTTTCCTGCAAGAGTGAACATATTTTTACTTTAAGTGATTCTTAGATAAAACATGCGCATGAAAACAACCTAATTCAATTTGAAAGTTACTCACATAATAAGGAATCCTAGCAAAAATGGTGCACATACACTTCATCAGTTTAGAAGCCCTAGTCGATAGTTTATGAAGTAATTTGAGATAAATTAAATTACCAACACCCACCCTTCTTTTCATTGAGGGTTTTATCATGATAAAATTCCCACCTATAATCCAAAATATTTCCCCTATAAGATTTGAGGCTCTCTAGAGTTTTTGAAAGAAGACGTTCTTGTTAGAAGGAATTCTAGGGCCATAAAAATTGGCTATGAAAATCACACTCGCTAAACTTTGGGCCATAAAAATTGGGTCTTTGTTTGTCTATTCTCCCACAAGTTATTCTAGATGAATGTTTTGCATGTCAATTATCTCAAAATATTCTTCATTAGAAAAATATATGGTGTTATCCTCCTTTTCTAGATCCTCTTGGTAATATTCGTCAGTTGGTTGTGCATGCACATTTTTTTTTGGCTAGGGTTGTTACTAATTGATTTTCTCAATATATTCCATTTTGGGATTTTCTCTGTCAGTAGTTGTTTCATTTTTTTCCAGCTATAGGAGGATCATGTACTAGTTATGGCTTTCTACATTTTCAAATGTTAGATTTTTTGTTCCTTTTTGGGTTGTCTTCCTTTTATTAGTGACCCTGGTAAACCCATATTGATCAAAGGGCATATTTACTTATGCATTTTGATGGAATTTGTTTGCTAGTAATTCTCATAACAAATGGCCATATTCATGGCATTTTCAACATCTAAAGGGGATTTCTCATAATCTATAAAGGGGCTTAGATATGTCTATATAAGCACAAAGGAGAGCATATGAAGTGTATCGACCTCACTTTTTGGTATCCAAGGTCATAACCAAATTCCCTATGACATTATCGATGCTTTATAAGATTTTAGGGTCCCAAATATCCTTAGGGAGAGAATGAAGATGGAACTAGACATGGGCTATGAAAAAGTATTCTTTGTTAGGGTTGAAACTCTGAACCTATGGCTTCATGGATAAGCTTCGAAATATGCGATGTTTATTCTCTATATTGTTTAATAGGGATAAGAAGAAACCATTGGACCCCAACTTGAGGTTGAGATCCCCTTTGATTGTTTAGTTATTTCAAATCCAACTAAGAAAGTTTTTTCAGAGGACCAAAGACACACAAATTAACATATTATCGCATGCTCTCTCATATATTCGATTTTTTCCCAAAATTTTTTTAATGGGATTTCCAAGAAGCTTTTGGACTATTTGTTGCTAGAGTAGTAGGGGTAGTGGCTCCAACTTCATTATTGGTTATATTACAGGGTTTGCCTATGTGTGTAGTTTATGAGTTGAGGAATTGTTGAATTTGCATGAGGTAGCTTGGTTGGCTTTGGAAGTGACTGCACTCCTGTATGAGGGGCCTCCTCTAGTGCCCCATGGGGCACAATTGGAGGGAAAAACATTGATGACTGAGGAAAAAAAACCTATGAGTAGAAGTTACAAAGTCAAATTTCTATTGAAAAATATAATTTAATGATTATAAATTTTGAAATTTTAATAAATTTATAAAAAAATATTATTGTTATTAAAATAATGGATATTATAAGGTAGAAAGAGAGAGAGAGCACATTATTTTTAAAAATTCAAATAATATTATTTTATGTGATTTTTATAATTTTCTATTTTTTTCAAAAGAGTTGATAAATATAAATTATAGAAAATGATTTTGAAATATATAATAAACATTATTTCATTTACAAATTTTGTAAAATTTTCCAAAAAACTAAATAAATATAAACTAGAGAAAACTTTTGAAACATGTATTTAGTTGCAATTTCCATTTAATTTACTATTATTTTTAAAAGAAACGATTATGGGGGTTTATATTAGAAAAAAAAATGTGATCTGGCCCAGAAAAAATACATTTCTTCATGACAACCATTGTGGGTTTCAGATTGATCATAGTGGCTCAATCCAAAATCTCATGTGAGTACTCCATAATACACAAATTTTATTCCCTTTCCAATTAAATATTTTCCAAAATACTTCCAAGATCCAAATACATTTACATTCCATTTTTAACTACTTTTTGGTTTGATTTTGACTGGATTTTCGTTTTCCTTGGTGAGATGTTTTTTCCATTTTTCATAACTTGGATGAAACCCGTGTTTTTTGTTTAATATTGGGGTCGCCCTTCTGTGAGTGATCTTTGTTGTCTTTGGCACTTTTTCCATTAACCTTATCAACCCAAGAAATTAATTTTTCAGTCATAATTTTTACTGAGAGTTCAATGACCGAACTTGGATTCACAAGGGTTTGATGGGATTCATCTCACTCTAGTTTCAGTGGATCCTCTTTGGCACATGTTTCATCCTCATATCTTGTGCTTCCTTTGGTGGATCCTCTTTGACGTGCACTTCTTCTTGAATTTATTTTCTTCCTCTTTATTCGAGATCTCTTCTTCCTTGTATACAATATAATGTTATAATTGAGCACCTTCCCACCGTTTGGGCCTTTGGAATTTTTTCCGAACTCTATTATCCAGCAATCGCTTGGGGAAATTCTTGATTGCATGCCTTATTTCATATCACACTTGACGTCATAATGATTCTTGATTATATGTCTTATTTCATAACACACTCGACGTCATAATAAAACATTTTAATAATCAAGCTAATTTAAAGCTGTTAAATTTATCTTAGTAGGAAAAATTTTATTAAAGTCCATCTCCATGCATATTCAAGAAAAAAAACCTAAAGAAAATTCTTAGTTTTTGAACTCATAAAATAAAATTTCCCTATTTTATTTCCAATAGATGTTAACAAAAAAAGATTCCAAAGATGCAGAAGAAGGTCCAGAAGCATTAACCAAACTAGTGTAGAGGAGTTTGTTTCCATAACCAAAGAAAAAGGAGGAGACCAAGGTTGCATGAAGAGATCAAAGCTACCCCAAAACCAAGGCCCATAATCCCAAATAATATTCTTATCCTTGAGATTATGAAAGACAAAAAAAAAAAAGTCATTGAGCCAAAGGGTAAATATTTAGATCATCAACCAATATAGGTTTCCATGAACTGAAAATCCACTTATGGAGATGAGTCAATCATAGCCAAAACTCATTAAATATATAGATCAAACCTTGTTAAGAAAAAAAAATCCTAGTTGAAGGCTTCATCCCCCAAGGGAACATTAACGGTAGGAGCTTCTTGAACTATCACAAGAACAAATTTGGATTTCAACATGACACTGTAAGATACCTTGGTTTGAGTTGGTTGAGAGGAAGAGCTTGTAGACCCAATTCTCATTCCTTCAAGAGACGTTGATTTCATTTTTGCATCACATAACTTCATCATTCTACACGGGAATGTAGAGGAAACTAGTCATAAAATTCAACATTCTATCCATATTTATAATACCCGTGTTGTGGCATTGCATCCATAGAATGGGCCAACTCCATTCAATTTGGGTTGCAGAAAGTAGTAGGATTTAAGGTATTTATGGAGATAGGATGTTGTCCCATTTTATTAATGTAGATATGATTGTATTTTTAAGTTGTCATTTCTCTCTATTTTTATAATATCTTTTAGAAAAAAAAATTATATATTTATGGATTAGGAAATAATTAATTTAAAATAAAATTAATGTAAATTTAATTAAAGTTTATTATAAATATTGAAAAAGATGTTAAGAGGTAAGAAAATTTAGTTTCACTATGTTAATTTTTGCAATCTCACACGTAGGTTTTGATGTAGGAGCATCCGACTCAAAAAATCATTGTCTTTTTATTGACTTAGGGGGTATAGTGTTTCTTAAAGAATTTAATTTATTAATAGGAAATTTGTATATTTCTAATAATTTGAATGAGAAATAGGTGTGTGAGGTTTCAAATGTAAATATTCTCACATAATTGAGAATACGAGAGATATTAAACTTGTAAAGATATCATAAAATCTTAGGGATTTAGTTGAGTCAAAAGTGGATTTAGATGATTTTTAGGATATGATTGAGTAGATTATGGATTTGAACCAGAATTGGTTGTAGAATCCTTTTGTATATATTTGTAAGCCTCAAAGGCATTAAGGGGGGCCATTTCAAATGAAGAAATTCAGGCCATAGACACATGATAGAGGAGAAATTCAGATTATATATACATGTATAGAATTTGCATGAATGAAATTGTGTTCAGGTTATATTGCATTGCCTCTTTGAAATGACGAAAAATCGTAGGTGTCTATTGTAAGCATGATGATTCAAGATCTTTCTAAAATGTTAGTTTATCCTGTGTTGAATTACTGAAAGAAACCTGTTGTTGTAATAGGAATACATGTTAATAATGATTTGTTGTGTAGCTTTCAATGGCGACAAATTATTTATGGGAGTAGGATCAAAGCGTTCTAGATTAAGGGAGGCTAAGAATTTTTGAAGTGATTTAATTTTTTATCCGTTCAGTTGATGAAAAAGAACTTTTAAATTCCTAGGGTTGCTACTTGAATTATGTATGGGAACATTGTTACAAATCTACTGGATTAATTAACTGACATTGTGTGAAGTCTATGGCAGTACCAGAATTGTCTGTGTATATTTGATTATGTGTAAGTCTCTATATTAGTCTATTGACTTAAGGGGTCAATCAAGGAGAAGGAGTCGAAGCTTTGAATTCGTCTTCAAGCATTGAAGCAATGTTTGCAAAGGTCATGGAATCAAATTAGTCTCAGAGGTATAGAAATTTCTTTATAAAGATAGAAATTTTAAATATTTATGTAGATTCTAATAGTTATTGATATATGAGTGCAAAATACCTGGAGTTGTGAATTCAAGGAGGTCAAATGGTGAATTCAATATTGAGGGGAAATTCATAAAGGAAAACCGTCACCAAACTTGCAGGTCAATTTATGGTCAAAGGAAGACGAAATTTGAAATTCCACCATCTCGTTTTTGTGCAGAATAAGGTCTATTTGGTAACACACAAGCGATTTTCCAAAAATATCCTTGGTTGAGGAGTTCCGAAGTGATATTTATAATGTGTTTTTGCAGAACGTGTGACTAAAAATGACTTTCTATGTTTGCAGAAGTGTTGTATTACACAACTTATCGGGATTGATGATGATTGTGTGGTTTTGGAATTTTTCTTTCTGAATCGTGTGTGCAAGTGATCCAGGTGGATATTGGTGATCACCCACCTATTCCATTTGGACCCGCACCATCAGTTCTTCAAGTTTTTCAGTTTCAGCACAACTTACTATTTTTAGCAAGTTTTTGGGTCCTGAACTTCTGGAGCCGTTTGGAGGCCCTAATGATCTAGGTGGATATTGGTGGCCACCCACCTATTCCATTTGAACCCCCACCATCAATTCTTTCAGTTTTTGTCTTCATCTAT
This sequence comes from Pinus albicaulis, assembly GCA_034641835.2. Lineage (NCBI taxonomy): Eukaryota > Viridiplantae > Streptophyta > Pinopsida > Pinales > Pinaceae > Pinus > Pinus albicaulis. The sequence goes on along the minus strand of CM076579.1, from coordinate 1,429,900,676 downwards.
CCCTTGGCGGAGGTTTTCTACTTTTTCGCTACTATATTTGCCATTTTCCCTTGGTGGAGCTTTGGCACAACTTACTATTTTTAGCAGTTTTTCCGGTCCTGAACTTCTGGAGCCGTTTTGAGGCCCTAAACGACGTTTTTTGGGAAAAACCAAGAGAAACATGGGTCCATGAACCAATTTTTCCTACATCAAAATATGTATTCCTCAGATAGATATTTCTAACGAGGTATTGAGCACGTCAAATGAAGATCGGATGCCAAAGTTATGTCCCCAGGAAGTTGAAACACTAATTTACCGAAACATGACCCACAGTTTTGGCGCTTCATCTCCTTGGGTTAGGTTTTTGAATGTTTAGGGGTTTTCCATTGTTTCTCAACAATAAATAGGCCTTCGAGCCTCATTTTAACACAGTTAAGAGGTCTGTACTCACCACATCTCTTCTCAGAGATACGCTACCAACGCCCTAGCTAGTTTATCTCCACTATGTCTATAAGCATATTTTTGTTATTTGATATTAATGAAATGAAATATTATTTCTACTGCATCTCTGTATTTATGTGTATTTCTGTGTATTATTGCATTCCTGCGTAAATCTGGATCAGTGGTATCAGAGCAGTCTGCTCTTTCTTTGTTTTTCTTTGCATGTCCCCAACAAGGTCAGGGTATAATGAGTTAGGGCTCGATCTGGTTGAACCCTTGCAAGATCAGCCTGGAAAACCCCTACAACCTCCCATTGCAGAAGAAAAGAAAGACAAGGGAGTAGGACATCCTATCAAAATATTGCTCAAGGAGGCCCTCGAGAAACAAAGGAGCGCGATGATGGATAACTTTGCTTAGGTCCTTCAATGACTACCCACCTATGATGCATCTGCATCCAATAACCACTCTGGAGGTGCCACTCCCTCCAAGGTACAGGTAAACTTTTACATTCCTATATTTGAAGGTCATATAGATGCAGACGTTGTAGATAGATGGTTGAATTTTCTAGAAGGTTATTTCTCAGTACATGATTTCTCCGACCGAGAAAAGATTATTTTTGCACTCCTCAAAGCCGCCCCCCATGTCAAAGACTAGTGGGAAACCTATTGTGAGCAAAAGGATGAGAGGGAACCTATCTATTCTTGGCCGCAACCATTTGGAATTCATTCTGAGACAACATAAAGGAACACTATTACCCTGTGGGGAGATATTAGGACAAGTAAATCCAATGGACCACACTGCGGCAGCAAAGGGATCAATATGTGCACGAACTAACGAATTTGTTCCATACCCTCTGCACAAAGTTGGGTATTAAAGATTCGAAGTGACATTTGGTGCTCAAGTACCGCAAATTTATAAATAAAAGCATTCAGGAGGAAATTGAGTTCCTCGACATTACCTTGCTTGGCACGGTATATCGATAGGCTGCCAAGATTGAGAAGAAATTTAAGTAGAAGAAGCGAGACTTTGGATCCGCGAATCCGAAGCCAGGGAAAGGCGCCCTCGAACCACAGAATAGGGGGCAGAGCCAAAATGGGGAGGCTCATACCAACACCACAAATCCAAAGAAGGACATGGAGAAGTGGTGTGAATTTGACAACATCCCCACTCACAACACAAACGAGTGTCAGGCCAAACAGTCGTTGGTGGCCGAACTGAAGGCACCCAAATCAGATGCATGTTCTGATCCTGAGCCAAAACCAGACAAGGGAGATGAAAAAGGGAAGAAGATCATTGATGCAGACCCCAGTGCCATTGTTTCCACCACCAAGCTCTAGAGGGAGGATCCCGAGGATCCAGAGGAGGGGGAGCGCCTCTTCCATTCACAAATGTGGGTGAAGGGTTCTCCACTACATTTTCTTGTCGATAGCAGAAGCCAAAAGAACCTTATTTCAACAAGGGTCGTGAAGCGGCTCGACCTACTAACCATAGTACACCTACAACCATATACCATTGGGTGGCTGCACCCAAGGAGAGATATCCACGTCCACTAGCAGTGCCGCCTTCCATACAACATCAAGCCATTCATGGATGAGGTATTGTGTGATGCTACTCCTCTTGATGCAGCTGATGTATTATTGGGCCAACCATACTTGTGGAGGTGACATGCTGTGTATGAGTCTAGGCATCTTTTTGTTGTTATTACTTTAGGAAATAAATTGTGCAGGATACCAGAGGTAGTACCGCCTCATGCCATCTCCTTGACTATTGCAAAACAATGCAGTAAGATTGTTTCCCAAACTGGGAAATTTATTTTCCTTACAAATCACCCATAAGGAAAGAAGAATATTGTTTTCAAAACCTTGAAACAGGGCTCCCCTACACAGCAACAGCAGATGGACAAAGGTAGGGAGGAATACCCATAGAGGTTCCTCTACCCTATCAGGTAAAACACTCCATTGATTTGACCATAGTCGTATCACTGCCTGATATTTCCCTGCCTCATGCGGTCACACAGACATAATCCACACATGTACTATCAGAGGCTGATAAAGAAACCAAATTTACTGAACGCATCCAGCATGTCGGCCTACGGGTCCAGACATCTTCGACAAATCCAATACACAGTTCAATAGAATCTGCCTCATCTCATGGAGGATCTCAACGCAATGGGGACCATTGCTTCCTAAGGAGGGAGGAATAATCCAGGTATGATATTGGTGGCCACCCACCTATTCCGTTTGGATCCGCACCATTAGTTCTTTCAATTTTTCAGTTTCAGCACAACTTACTATTTTTAGTAGTTTTTTGGGTCTTGAACTTCCAGAGTTGTTTGGAGGCCCTAATGATCCAGGTGGATATTGGTGGCCACCCACCTATTCCATTTGAACCCCCACCATCGATTCTTTCATTTTTTCAATTTTTGCACAACTTACTATTTTTAGCATTTTTTCGGGTCCTGAACCTTTGGAGCTGTTTTAAGGCCCTAAACGACATTTTTTTGGGAAAAATGGGAAAAACATGAGTACATAGACCAATATTGCTCACATCAAAATTTGTTTTCCTCAAATAGATCTTTCTAATGAGATATTGAGCGCGTCAAACGAAGATCAAATGCCAAAGTTACGTCCCCGAGAATTTGAAACACCAATTTACCCAAACGGGACCCACAGTTTTGGTGCTTCATCTTCGAGGGTTAGGTTTTTGGATGTTTATGGTTTTCCATTATTTCTCAACAATAAATAGGGCCTCAAGCCTCATTTTAACATAGTTCAGAGGCCTGTATCCGCCACATCTCTTCTCAGAGATACGCTACCAGCACCCTAGCTAGTTTATCTCCATTATGTCTGTAAGCATATTTATGTTATTTGATATTAATGAAATGAAATCTTATTTCCACTACATTACATCTCTGTATTTATGTGTATTTATATGTATTATTATGTTCCTTCATAAATCCGGATCAACAAGAGCGATTGAAAACATGGTATGAGGTGCATTGTTGGAATGTGCTGAGACCTGTTCAAGGAAAAAGGGAATCTCTATTATAAACATAGTTCAAGATGAACTAGAGTGGATTTAATGAACAATATTAGAAAGATTGAACAAGTAAGAATAGAGGGAATGGAGTAAACATGAAGGGTTAATGGCAACCAACAGGCGTAGCCAAGTAGGATGATTTGTTCCTGAACAACATTTCTGTTCATGTTCACAAAGTTATGTTCCAGAAGGTAGTACTGTTCCTATTCCAAAATTGTGTTCCTAAACTAGCATTTTAGTTCGTGAACAAGCAGTTGGGTTTGTGTTCACACCTCCAATGTTCTCACACATCAAGCTGCATTGAAGGTAAATGAGCACATGGGTTTTGAAGAACAGAGTGTTGACATGCTTATTTTTTCACTCAATGATGGTTAGGTTTGTTAGATAGTACAAAATTATGAAAACTAATCCATCCATATTTATGTATAGCTGATAAAGCACAATTTTAAATGAAATTAATAGAGGTGGAAGGGTTGAAATCTCTTTCTTGAGACCTGTAGCGTAGTATTAGTGTTTAAGGCTACTATTTATGGAGGAATAGACCAACAAGGTCATCATTTGGTATTAGAGTGGGGAATTCTCTTTTGAAGAGAGGAAAGAGGTTATATCAGCCATAGATAGAAGCTGAGCATAAGCATTTAGAGTGTCCATGAAATTTTGGCGGTAGCAAGTTTTTAAAATCTTGATAGCGATGATCAAGTTTTTTAAGATATCATATGCTAATTGTATTTATTTCTAACATTGTTTGAATTGTAGGTAGTAGCAGTTAGGAAGTATCTCAGCAAGTTGATCACAACTTTGAAACAATGATGAAAGAAGTCGGTAAAGACTTCTTGAGAATGAACGGTGTGGAAGAACCTGATTTTCCAGCTGAGGATTGGAATATAAGAGAATGGTTGAGTGTTCTCAAGAGAATATGAGTTGAGTACAGAAGCCTAGGAGCAGAGAAGAAATCTTAGAAGGTTCCATATCGAGAACCAGATTTCCAAAAGACCAAGTATCGAGGAGAAGATTGGTGATTTATTTGTAGCAAGGTGAAAGAGAACTACTATGGTAGAGGCTTAGTGCATCTCATAGTAAGTGTGAGGAAACACATGGATATGGAGAAGAAGATGACTACTGATAGTCATAACAGAGGTTCAGATAGAAGCCACAACAGAATAAGAGAGAAGGAAGATGCCAAAAAAAATGGCATGGGAAGGAAGATGAATGATGAAGGGTATGACAGAGAAAAGGCTGAGATAATAATCCATCTTAGTTTTTTGATGGAGTTGTTCGAGAGGAGTAAAGAAGACTAGAGGCATGGGTATATAATGAGAAAGAAGGTGAAATGGAATAGGCTACAAGATAAGAGAGAGAATCAGGTGAATACTCAGTCAATAGAGGAGCTTAGGAAGCTTGAGGAGACAATGGATGTTCAATTGAGGTTGGAGAAGCTCAAAGGAGTTGAGCTACAACAAATGAAAGTTGTTGGAGAAGAACAAGTTCCTTGTGAACTTGAAGAAGGAGTAATGATGTCTGAAACATCAGTTGAGGCTATTGAGCCTTATGATTTTGAAATTAACAATTTGTGTATGTTTGCAGGTGTAATACATGATGATGGACAACCTTTGGGTATTGTCAAAGAAGAGGAAGAGGAGAGACAAAATATGAATTATGTTTTAAAGAATAAGGATGAGACAGTTAGGTCTCATGAGGAAATTTATACAAAGTTGAAAGAAGATATTTCTTTTCAGTATACTATTAGAGCTGTAAGCCGGGGGAGTTTGGCTTATATTGGTAGCTAAAAGTAAGCAAAAGAAGTTTACTTTTGTAAACCTGAGCAAGGTATTTTCTTTGATGAAGAAAGTGAAGATGTGAAGGAAGGAGAAGATGAAGATCTTGTGAGATGTTTTACAAGTTCAGACTAGACTGAGGATTTGGTGGACAAGACACCAAAAGGAAGCATGAAGTCTGATGTTTTTAATACTAATGAATATTGTGTGAATGCGGGTTGTTTCAATAAAGGAAAAAGAGAGCCATTTGAAACGGTAATGGAGGAGAAAGGGCTTGATGACATGCTTGATGAAAGTAAAAATTAAGAACACAGTAAGTTCTCTGAAGGAGAAGTTGGAATTGTCATATATCAAGAAATAAAATAGAAAGAAAATTATGTTATGTACAAGAGTGAGACAGAGATGCATTGCATAGGAAATCTAGCTAAATATTTTATCTCCAACAAAGATAGGATTGCACAAAGACAACCAGTGGAATTTATTAATGAAATATACAAAGAGAAATTGACTGTTAAGGGAAGCCAAAAATAAGAACAGTTGTTGGATATTGTTATGAAAAATACCAGAGATCTCTTCATACTTTTTAAGTGTAAGGAAGAGATTACAGTGTTAGAATAATTGTTGAGAGAGCCTAAAAGTGAAGAAGAAATTACAGCCAAGGGAGAAGGGATGTTTATAACATCTAAGGAGGCTGAGATGAATTTAAATTTCCAAGTTAATGATGTTTTTACAGGTGATGAAGAAGATACAAACAAGTCTATAATAGAGGAGATGGAGGACATATTAACTTTTGAAGGTAAGAGCGAAGTCCAAATGCAGTATGACGATGAGCAAGTTTTTGTCTTCAAAGACATTAAAGATGAAGGAGAATGGAATTTTAATCAGCAGCTGGAAGAAAATGTTGAAAAAGGCAAAGAAGATATCATGCAATGCAATATTGTTGGGGTATGTGACAGTGCTAATTCTGTTATGGAAAAGTAGAAAATAAGACATTCAAATGTCTTATGCATCTTTCAAGGATGTGGAGAAAAAAAGGAAGACAACAAGAGTTTTGAAACTATTACACAAAGGAAAAGACAACAACAACTAAGTAATTTGGATAGAGAAATAGAAATTTTTTTGAAGCTTATGAGGAAGAAACATAAGGAAAGGAGATTCATAAAGAGAATACAAACAATCAGCTGTATGAAGGGCTGGACTGTAACAAATCTTGAAGGAAAACTTAGTGGAGCCTTACAAACTAAAATATGGAAACCAGGAGCAGCAAGAAAAGACAATATGGCACATGAAAAATAGCTAAAGGAAGCAAAAATATCACTACAATACAAAGTCTCAGATTTAGGACAACAACAATTGGAGACACATGATATGGAGATCATGGTTTCCTTTAACTTTGGGAGTCTGATGCAAGAGCATCCGGCTCGAAAAATCATTGTATTTTTTATTGACTTAGGGGGTCTAGTGTTTGTTAAATAATTTAGTTTGTTAAGAGGAAATTTGCATATTTATAATAATTTGAATGAGAAATAGGTGTGTGAGGTTTTAAATGTAAATATTCTCACATAATTAAGAATATGAGTGACATTATACTTGTAAATATATCATAAAGATCTTAGGGATTAGGAAGTCCTAGAATAGGGATCTAGTTGATTCAAAAGTGGATTTAGAGTATTTTTCAAATATGGTTGAGTAGATTGTGGATTTGAACCAAAATTGGCTATAGAATCATTTTTTATATATTTGTAAGCCTCAAGGACATTAAGGGAGGCCATTTCAAATGAAGAAAATTAGGCCATAGACAGATGATAGAGGAGAAATTCTGAGTATATATACATGTCCAGAATTTGTATGAATGAAATAATGTCCAGGTTATATTGCATTGCCTCTATGAAATGATGAACAGATGTAGGAGTCTGTCATAAGAATGATGATTTAAGATATTTCTAAAATGTTAGTTGATCCTGTGTTGCGTTATTGGAAGATACCTATTGTTCTAATATGAATAGAAATTAATAATGATTCATTGTGTAGCTTTCAATGTTGACAAATTATTTATGGGAGGAGGATCAAAGCATTCCATATTAATGGAGGTTAAGCATTTTTGAAATTATTTCATTGTTAATCCCTTCGGTTGATGAACAATAAATTTTAAATTCCCAGGATTGCTGCTTGAATTATGTATGGAAAAAATATTATGAATCTGCTGGATAAATTAGCTCACATTGTGTGATGTCTATGACAGTACATAATTGTCTGTGTATATTTGATTCTGCATAAGTCTATGTATTAATCTATTGAATTAAGGGGTCAATCAAGGAGAAGGAGTTGAAGCTTTGAATTCGTCTTCAAGCGTTGAAGCACTGTTTGCAGAGGTCGTGGAATCATATTAGTCTCAGAGGTATAACAATTTCTTTATGAAGATAGCAATAGTACATATTGTTGTAGATTCTAATAGTTACTGATATCTAAGTGCAAAAGACTTGGAGTTGTGAATTCAATGAGGTAAAATGGTGAATTCAATATCGAATGGAAATTCGTAAAGGAAAACTATCACCAAACTTGCAGGTCAATAGTTGGTCAAAGGAAGACGAAATTCGAAATTTCTCCAACTCGGTTTTGTGTAGAATAAGGTCTATTTGGAAACACGCGAGTGATTTTCCAAAAATATCCTTGGTTGAGGAGTTCCAAATTTATCTTTATAATGTGTTTTTGAAGACTGTGTGACTGAAAACTAATTGCTATGTTTTCATAAGTGTTGTATTACACAACTTACCGGGATTGATGTTGATTGCGTGGTTTTGGAATTAGTCTTTATGAATCCTGTGTGCAAGAGGGATTGAAAACATAGTATGAGGTGCATTGTTGGAATGTGTCGAGGCCTGTTGAATGAAAAAGGGAATCTCTGTTATAAACAAAGGAGCCCAAGATGGCTGAGAAGTTAGAGGGGAGTTAATGAACTCTACCAGATAGATTGAAGAAGTATGAACAAAGGGAATAGAGAAAAAATGAAGGGTTAACGGTAACCAACAGGCATAGCCAAGGAGGATGATATGTTCCTAAACAACAGCTATGTTCTTGTTCACAGAGTTCTATTCCAGAAGGTATTACTGTTCTTGTTCCAGAATTTTGTTCCTGAACCAACAGTTCAGTTCGTGAATGAACAGTTGGGTTCTTGTTCGCACCTCCAATGTTCTCACACATCAAACCAAATTGAAGGTAAATGAGCACATGGGTTTTGAAGAACAGAGTGTTGACATGCTTATGTGTTCACTCAATGATGCTCATATTTGTCAGATAGTACAAAATTTTGAAAACTAATCCTTCGATATTTATGTATAGTTCATAAATCACAACTTCAAATGAAATTAATAGAGGTGGAAGGGTTGAAGTATCTTTCTTGAGACCTGTAGCGTAGTCTTAGTGTTTAAGGCTACTGGTTATGGAGGAATAGACTTGCAAGGTCATCAAGGTTGATACTGTGAATTTAAAAACAATTGCTTTAAGGAGATTCCTTATTTATGGTTTCTGGATAATGGACCTCACTTCACACAACAATGTAAATATTTGAAATTTTGCAAATACATTGACTTTTTTATCATGAGCATTTTATATCTTCCCACATATAATTGATATTATGAATTTAAAAACAATTTATTTTATGAGACTCCCTATTTATGGTTTATGGATAATGGACCTCACTTCACACAACAATGTAAGTATTTTGAATCTCACACATACATTGATTTTTTTTTTAATAATGAGAATTGGTAGATTTAAGTTTTTTTAGGGAGGAGTCCTAAGGTTAAATTGAAGGACTGCTCTGTGTTCATGATTCTAAACAACTACCCAGTTATTTTCTTGTTCACAGAGTTCTATTCCAGAAGGTATTACTGTTCTTGTTCCAGAATTTTGTTCCTGAACCAACAGTTTAGTTCGTGAACGAACAGTTGGGTTCTTGTTCGCACCTCCAATGTTCTCACACATCAAACCAAATTGAAGGTAAATTAGCACATGGGTTTTGAAGAACAAAGTGTTGACATGCTTATGTGTTCACTCAATGATGCTCATATTTGTCAGATAGTACAAAATTTTGAAAACTAATCCTTCGATATTTATGTATAGTTCATAAATCACAACTTCAAATGAAATTAATAGAGGTGGAAGGGTTGAAGTATCTTTCTTGAGACCTGTAGCGTAGTATTAGTGTTTAAGGCTACTGGTTATGGAGGAATAGACTTGCAAGGTCATCAAGGTTGATATTGTGAATTTAAAAACAATTGCTTTAAGGAGATTCCTTATTTATGGTTTCTGGATAATGGACCTCACTTCACACAACAATGTAAATATTTGAAATTTTGCAAATACATTGACTTTTTTATCATGAGCATTTTAGATCTTCCCACATATAATTGATATTATGAATTTAAAAACAATTTATTTTATGAGACTCCCTATTTATGGTTTATGGATAATGGACCTCACTTCACACAACAATGTAAGTATAACCTAGAATATATATAATTTGAGCAAGGCCCAAAAGCAAACCTATTGTTTGCCACTATACAACCAAAATTATATCCTTATAAACCATATATATAATTTATAACCTAGAAAAAATTGAAACTCTATAAAAAAAACATAAAAATCTAAAAAAAAAATTATTGTAGTCAAACAAACTAAATTTACATGAAAAAAATTCATCAATACAAAAAACTAAACAAAAAAAAGTAACATGCCACCAAATAACTCAAAAAACTAAACAAAAAAAGAGTAACATGCCACCAAATAATGCGGGTTATAAAAGAACACATATTCAATAATAATATTAAAATATAATTTTTAATTTAAAATAAAATTATCTATGACATCACATCACATCAATATCACATCCTCTTATACAGAGAATTTGGTAAGATCCAGTTAACATCATTATAACACTTATGTCAGTCTCATGACCCTTGTCATTACAAATTTACAACCACTTTAACCTGGAAAGATAGTCTAGGAAAGCATTCAAATAATGCAATTTGAAAGACTTTGTTACAGTAAGAACATGCAATTAGGGATGTGCATCTATAGAGGAAGAGGAATAGAGGATAACACTGACTAATATAGATTGAGAAATCCACGAACAGTGGCTCTGGTCGATATTTTTCTGCATGAGAGTGCAACGCTAATCTATAAACTTGGTTTATATAAAATATGTGAGCATATGGACTATCTCATGCATGCTAGGCCTATTGACAAGTTGTTCTTGTGTGCATAGTAGATCCACTAAGAATATGTGCATGGCTTCTCACATTGGGACGTTTCTGAGCCTCGGGTCTATAATCTTCTTTACTTCTTCTCTTTTACAATTTGTCGTCTTCTTTACCCACCCTCTTATGTTCATGTATTCTTCAAATTCACATTCACCCACCGCTTGCTTACCCGTAATCAGCTCAAGCATAACCACACCAAATCTGTATATGTCGCTCTTCTCGTCTAGTTTCAAAGTGCATAGGTACTCTGTTAATGCAATAATCAACATTAAGTTGAATGTTAGATTCAAATTTTTTTTTAAATAAGATGAAAAATTAGGAATGATTCCACTTTATTGAAATTATTTTGTTCCATATCTTCCACACCACTCACGACAGTAAAACTGAAATTGGCTATGGACTACAGTATATTAGTTCAAAAATGAGAAAAATATTGATACATCAATTTAATTGGAGCTATGTAACCAAAGGATATGGGGATTGTCATGCATTTAGAGGTACTAGAATGATGCAAGAACCTGGCCAACCCAAAATCTACAACATGTGCTTCAAAGTTGGAGTCCAAAAGAATGTTGCTGGATTTCACATCATGATGAATGATGAGAGGTTGACAATCACGGTGAAGATAACACAACCCCTCGGCAACCTCCAATTCAATTTTGTACCTTTTATCCCAATTCAGATGCCTTCCATTGTTTCCATGAAGCATCTCTGCTAGGCTTCCAATAGACACGTATTCATACACCGGAAGATTGGCGTCATGGTTGGAGCAAAACTCCAGCAATCTAACTATGTGACGATGGCAAATTTTTCCCAAAGTCGTGATTTCTATAAAGAACCCATAATCGTTTGGACAACCATTGAAGTTTCCAGTACTTATGAGCTTATTGACTGCAATTTTTTCACCATCAGGCATGATCCCTCAAGATACAATTCTCGCTCCTCATTTTCTGATTATTTTCTCCTATTTTATGGATTTTAAGAAGTCCTCTGTCCCAAAGTTGATTTTATGAAAGGTATTCATCTACCAAGACTGTTGAAAATTATGAAGAAACATAGAGGGATGTGTTTCCCCCACAACACAGAGAACACAACGTGGAAATTTAACAATTCACACAAATAGACAGCGAAAGCAACACAGGAGAGGAATTTTAAATTTATGCAACTCTTCTCTTTCATTCTTCTCTACTCACTGAATACATATGAGATTACATTGGTTTATACAAAATGGCCGAAGCTTGATGTTTCAATGCTATTCAATGCTGGATTGAACATAAATCCACAAAATCTTCCTTCTGCATGTTCTGTTGTTTATACATGACATGACGTACAAAAACACATAAACACAGACTTGAAATATTATGGGTTCCAGCTCTGAAAACACTTTGCGTCCATGTCCTCCATCGCAAATCGCACATCGATGATTATAACTGTTAACTAATGCTTATGGGAAACCTTAAGTTCTTGTGATTTCGATGTGCGACGGCATGATCCCATCGCTACTTAAAATGTTTAAATTATGGGTGCTACCCTCCTGAGATTGCGGGCGCTGATATGCCATATCCTCCTGAGCTTGCCATGTGCTATTTGCAAGCGCATCACATCACAAACAAAACAACATAACTTGCGGGCGCTAAACAGGTAAGTCTTAAATGTTTCGAAGTGTGGGCTGCGGGCTCGCTAAAAAGGTAAATGCGAAATATGAAAGATAAGTTATAAAGTGGAAATACAAAGGTTTGTGGTGGATTGCAATGTGGCAATGGTTATTGGGTCCCGCCATATCGCATTATCAAAAATATAACTTTCGGTGATAGGCTTTAAGAGTTAAACAAGAAATATTGTGGGCTGTGAACTACAGGTAGTTAAACAACAAGGAGTACGAAGTGTTGAAAGCTAAGAAATGAAGGAAATTCAAAGGTGTTTGGGTAGTCAGTAATGCGGTAAGGTATATGGTGGGTCCCTCTGATATCGCATCGGCAGGGAAATAACTTTCGGTGAGAGAATTAAGTGGTAAACCAAAAATTTTGTAGGCTGTGAAGTGCGAGAAAATAGGTAATTCAAAGGAGGTAAGGACATTGAACGTAGATTATGGATGCGGGTACTCCGTTTTGGATTTTTACGTGAAGTGAACAAAACCCGAGGATTTGAGTCCTGAGCCTGTTGTCCTACCCTGCACAAGAATTTAATTGAGGTATGGGTTGCTGCTACTCTTTATTCATGGTGGTGGTTGGGAGTATTTTCAACACTCCCCCTTAATCACAACTGCTGCCATCAATCATTCCCAAGCACTACCTGAGATAAATAAAAAATAAAAAAAATTATGTCCCAGTGGCTTTGTGAGGATATCAGCAAACTATTTCTCTAACCTGCAATGCTGCAAAACAATTTCACCATTGTTAACTAATTCTCTTATGAAATGGTATTTTGGCATCTATATTATTTGTTCTCTTGTGGAAAACAAAATTCTTTGACAATGCAAATGTTGAGTTGTTATCACAGAAAATTGTGGTTCCTTTGTCTTGTTCATGACATAAATATCTCAACATCCTTCTCATCCAAACTACTTGACATGTTGCTGTTGTTGCTGCTACATATTCAACTTTTGTTGTTGATAATGAAACTATTGGCTGCTTCTTGGAAGCCCATGAAATGGATCTTGATCCCAAATGAAAAACATACCCTGATGTGCTCTTTCTGTCATCAACACTTCCATCCCAATCACTGTCAGTGTAACCAACCAGCTTAAAATTATCAGTTTTGGAGTATGGAACACCATACTCCTTTGTTCCATTTACATACCTTAAAATTATCTTTCCTGCTTGCCAATGTGTCTCCTTGGGTGTCTCCATGAATCTGGATATCAGACTTACTACATACGTTATATCAGGCCTAGTTGTAGTAAAATAAATTAGACTCCAAACCATGATTTTGTACAATGTTGGATCGACATTCTTGCTACAAATTTCCTTGCTCAACTTCAACCCTATGACATTTGGATTCGATGATGGCTTGTTGTTCTGCATATTGAACCTCTTTAAAACTTTTGCAACATACTTTGTTTGGGAGATACAAATCCCCTTTTATGTTTGCTTTACTTCTATGCCAAAAAAATATCTTAGCAAACCCAAGTTAGTCATTTCAAACTCACTTTTAATGACTGCTTTGAAATCAACAATGAGAGAAACATCATTTCCTGTAAAAATCAAATCCTCTACATACAAAACAAGTATAATATTTTTACCGAAATTTTCATTGATGTAGAGTTTGGGTTCACCATCATAATTTTCAAACCCATTGTCCACAAGGTAAAAGCATCAATCATGTTGTACCATGCTCGTGGTGCTTACTTCAGCCCATAAAGAGATTTCTTCAGCTTGCACACTTTGTGTTCTTGGCCTTCTATCTCATAGCCAATAGTTTGTTCAACATACACCTCCTCTTTCAGCACTCCATTCAAGAATGTTGACTTTACATCCATTTGATAAACTTTCCACTTTTGTTGTGCTGCTATGGACAACATTGTACGCATTGTTTCCATCCTTGCAACTAGTGCAAAGGTTTCCTCATAGTATCTTCCTTACTGTTGCTTGTAGCCTTTGACAACTAGCCTTGCTTTTTGACTTTCTATCTTGCCTGTAATGTTGCTCTTGGTTTTATAGACCCATTTTACTCCAATAACTTATTTTCCTTGTGGGAGGTCCACTAACTCCCATCTATCATTATTTTCTATTGCACCTATTTATTCATTCATTGCTTCAACCCATTTATCTTCTTTTACTGCATCTTCAAAATGGATTGGATCATCAACATGAAAAGATAATTCAAATAAATAATTCAGACTAGAATTACCAACAACTTCTTCTTGCTCATAAATTTCGCTTAAATTTCTGAATCTTGGTCTTCTTGTATTTGTTGAAGATGTTCTTGGAGTTGCACTTGAACTCGAGGGAGTTGTTGATCCCTATGGTGTGCTTAGAGAAGCACTTCCTTGATTTCTCAATGATGTTCTATTGCTTGCTTGTGGTGTGCTCTATTGAGATTGTGTAGGTGGAGGAGGAGCCACCGTTGAGAAGTTTATTTCTGCAATCAATTCCTCTTTGTCTTCATGTGAAACACATGTCTTCACATTGACTTTATTCTCTAGACTTCCATCCCAAGCTTCTTCTTCTATGAACTGAACATCTCTACTGATTATTACTTTCTTGGTTGATGGATTATAGAGCTATTAAGCCCTGGATTGATCACTGTATCCAAGAAATATACATTTCTCCCCATTGTTGTCCAAATTATTCCTTAGCTGATCTGGGAAATGTGCATATGCCACACATCCAAACACTCTCATTTGAGTGACAAACTGATTTGTTCCACTCCATGCTTCTTCAGTAAATCTATTCATAACACTTTTGGTTGGACATCTATTTAGGACATATGCCGCACAATTGACATCTTCTTCCCAATACTCATTTGGAAATGCTTTTCCTTCAACATAATTCTTACCATGTCCATGATGGTCCTATTATTTCTTTCTGCTACACCATTTTGCTGAGGTGTATAACTTGTGTAAACTTCTTGTGTATTCCATGCTCCCTGCAGAAATGTAGGAAGTGTTTGGAGATATAATCTCCACCTCTATCAGTTCTCAACACTTTTATGTAGTGTCCACTTTGCTTCTCAACAAGAGCTTTGTAGTGGTAGAACTATTCAAACACTTCACTTTTCTATTTTAGAAAATATACCCATGTCTTCCTTCTGTAATCATCTATAAATTTCAACATATAATGACTGCCAGCTAGTGATGGTGTTTGCATTGGTCCACATAAATCTAATTAGACAATCTCCAAAGGTTCCTTTTCCCTTATACTCTTTCCTTCTAAAAATGATTCTTTGTGTTTTTTTCCCAAGA
This sequence comes from Pinus albicaulis, assembly GCA_034641835.2. Classification (NCBI taxonomy): domain Eukaryota; kingdom Viridiplantae; phylum Streptophyta; class Pinopsida; order Pinales; family Pinaceae; genus Pinus; species Pinus albicaulis. The sequence goes on along the minus strand of CM076579.1, from coordinate 1,429,885,278 downwards.
TGCAGCCTTCACATAGGCTGTCTGGTTTCTCTATGATCTGGATTTATGCAGGATCACAATAAAAATAAGAAATAGACATAAACATAGAGATGCAGTGGAAATAATGCTTCATTTCATTAATACCAAATAACAGAAATATTCTTACAGACATAATGGAAATAAAATAGCTAGGGTGCTGGTAGTGAATCTCTGAGAAGAGATGTGGCGGCTATAGACCTCTGAACTGTGTTACATTGAGGCTCGAAGGCCTATTACAGACATAATGGAAATAGATGAGCTAGGGTACTGGCAGCGTATCCCTAAGAAGATGTGTGATGAGTACCAGCCCCTGAACTGTGTTACAATGAGGCTCAAGGGCCTATTTATTTTTGAGAAACAATGTAGAATCCGAAACGTCCAAAAACCTAACCCTAGGAGATGAAGCACCAAAACTGTGGGCCCCGTTTGGGTAAATTGGTGTTTCAACTTCCTGAGGACGTAAATTTGGCATTTGATCTATGTTTGACGCGCTCAATATCTTGTTAGAAATATCTATCTGGAGAGTACAAATTTTGGTGCAAGAAAAATAAGCATGGTCACTCTCAGTTTTCCCAAAAAACATCATTTAGGGCCTCAAAACGGCTCCAGAAGTTCAGGACCCGAAAAACTGCTAAAAATAGTAAGTTGTGATGAAACTTGAAAACGGAAGAACAGATGGAGGGGGTACAAATGGAATAGGTGGGTGGCCACCAATATCCACCTAGATCATTAATGCCCCAAAATGGCTTCAGGCGTGCAGGACCCAAAAACCTGCTAAAAATAGTAAGTTGCTGGAAGTAAAAAACTGCAAGAATTGATGTCGTGGATCCAAATGGAATAGGTGGGCGGCCATCGATATCCACCTGGATCATTCCTCCCTTATTAGGAAGTAATGGTCTCCATTGTGTTAAGTTCCTCCATGGGGGGGGAATTCTGCTGATCTTGGTATTGGATATGTCCAGGATGTCGCGGACCTATCAGCGGACGTGTTGGATGTAGATGTGTCACCAGTGGGTAGCCGCTGAAGGATCTGAGAAAATTTATCCATCATCTCACTCCTATGTTTCTCGAGGGCCTCCCCGAGCAAGATTTTTATAGGATCTCCTACTCCCTTGTCTTTATTTCCATTCGCCATGGGGGGGTCGTCGGGGTTGGCGAGGCTAATCTTGGAAGGGTGCAACCAGATCGAGCTCGAACTCCTTATACCCTGACCGCATTGGGGTCATGAAATGAAAAACATAGAAAGAACAGACCCAGCTCTGATACCACTGATCCAGATTTATGCAGGAATGCAATAAAATACAGAAATAGACATAAACATAAAGATGCAGTGGAAACAATGCTTCATTTCATTAATACCAAATAACATAAATATGCTTACATACATAATGAAAATAAAATAGCTAGGGTGCTAGTAGTGAATCTCTGAGAAGAGATGTGGCGGCTATAGACCTCTAAACATTGAGGCTCAAAGGCCTATTACAGACATAATGGAAATAGGTGAGTTAGGGTACTGGCAGCGTATCCCTGAGAAGAGATGTGATGTTTACCAGCCCCTGAACTGTGTTACAATGAGCCTCGAGGGTCTATTTATTCTTGAGAAACAATGTAGAATCCGAAACGTCCAAAAACCTAACCCTAGGAGATGAAGCACCAAAATTGTGGGCCCCGTTTGGGTAAATTTGTGTTTCAACTTCCCAGGGACGTAAATTTGGCATCCAATCTCCGCTTGACACGCTCCATAGCTCATTAGAAATATCTATTCGAGGAGTAAAACTTTTGGTGCAAATAGGATAATTTCAGTCGCTCTCAGTTTTCCCAAAAAAACGTTATTTAGGGCCTTAAAATGGCTTCGGAAGTTCAGGACCCGAAAAACTGCTAAAAATAGTAAGTTGTGTTGAAACTTGAAAATGGAAAGAATAGATGGAGGGGTTTCAAATGGAATATGTGGGTGGCCACCAATATCCACCTGGATCATTAATGCCCCACAATGGCTTTGGGCGTGCAGGACCCAAAAACCTGCTAAAAATAGTAAGCTGTTGGAAGTGAAAAACTACAAGAATTGATGTCATGGGTCCAAATGGAATAGGTGGGTGGCCACCGATATCCACCTAGATCATTCCTCCCTCCCTAGTAAGTAATGGTCTCCATTACGTTAAGTTCCTCCATGGGGGGGGAAATTCGGCTAAACTTGGTATTGGATTTGTCCAGGATGTCACAGACCTATTGACAGATGTGTTGGATGTAGATGTGCCGCCGGTGGGCAGACGCTGATGGATTTAGGGAAATTTATCCATTAGCGCGTTCCTCTATTTCTCGAGGGCCTCCCCGAAAAATATTTTGATAGGATCCCCTGCTCCCTCGTCTTTCTTTCCTTCCGCCATGGGGGGTCGTCCAGGTTGGCGAGGCTAATCTTGGAAGGGTGCAACAAGATCGAGCTCGAACTCCTTATACCCTAACCGCATTGGGGACATGCAAAAAAAGAAAAGAAAAGAGAAAAACCGCCTCTGACACCATTGATCTGGATTTATGCAAGAACACAATAAAATACAGAAATAGACATATACATAGAGATGCAGTGGAAATAATGATTCATTTAATTAATACCAAATAACATAATATATGCTTACATATATAATGGAAATAAAATAGCTAGGGTGCTGGTAGCGAATCTCTGAGAAGAGATGTGGCGGCTATAGACCTCTGAACTGTGTTACATTGAGGCTCGAAGGCCTATTACAGACATAATGGAAATAGATGAGCTAGGGTACTGGCAGCGTATACCTGAGAAGAGATGTGATGGCTACCCGCCCTTGAAGTGTGTTAAAATGAGGCTCGAGGGCCTATTTATTGTTGAGAAACAATGTAGAATCTAAAATGTCCAAAAACCTAACCCTAGGAGATGAAGTACCAAAATTGTGGGCCTCGTTTGGGTAAATTGGTGTTTCAACTTCCCGAGGACGTAAATTTGGCATCCGATCTCCATTTGACGTGCTCAATACCTCATTAGAAATATCTATCCGGGGAGTACAACTTTTGGTCCAAGAAGGATACGCCTGATCGCTCTCAGTTTTCCCAAAAAATGTCGTTTAGGGCCTCAAAACGGCTCCAGAAGTTTGAACCTGAAAAACTGATAAAAATAGGAAGTTGTGCTAAAACTTGAAAATGGAAAGAATAGATGGAGGGGATACAAATGGAATAGGTGGGCGGCCACCAATATTCACCTGGATCAATAATGTCCCAAAATGGCTTCGGGCGTGCAGGACCCGAAAACTTGCTAAAAATAGTAAGTTGCTGGAAGTGAAAAATTGCAAGAATTGATGTCGTGGGTCCAAATGGAATAGGTGGGAAACCACCAATATCCACCTGGATCATTCCTCCCTCCTTAGGAAGTAATGGTCTCCATTTCATTAAGTTCCTCCATGTGGGGGGGGGGGGGGGAGGGGGATTCTGCTGAAATTGGTATTGGATTCTTCCAGGATGTCGCAGACCTTTTGGCAGTTGTGTTGAATGTAGATGTGCCGTCGGTGGGTAGCCACTGAAGGATCTGGGAAAATTTATCTATCATTGTGTTCCTCTGTTTCTCAAGGGCCTCCCTAAGCAAGATTTTGATAAGATCTCCTCCTCCCTCGTCTTTCTTTCCTTCCTCCATGGGGGATCGTTGGGGTTGGCAAGGCTCATCTTGGAAGGGTGTAACCAAATCAAGCTCGAACTCCTTATACCCTGACCACGTTGGGGACATGCAAAGAAAAACAGAGAAAGAGTAGACCCTCCTCTGATACCACTGATTCGGTTTTATGCAGGAACGCAATAAAATACAGAAATAGAAATAACATAGAGATGCAGCAGAAATCATTTCATTAATACCAAATAACAGAAATATGCTTATAGAAATAATGGAAATAAAATAGCTAGAGTGCTGGTATCGAATCTCTGAGAAGATATGTGGCAGCTGCAGACCTCTGAACGGTGTTACAATGAGGCTCGAAGGCCTATTATAGACATAATGTAAATAGATGAGTTAGGGTACTGTGAACGTATCCCTGAGAAGAGATGTGATGGCCACCTGTCCCTGAACTATGTTACAATGAGGCTCAAGGGCCTATTTATTTTTGAGAAATAATGTAGAATCCTAAACTTGCAAAAACCTAACCCTAGGAGATGAAGCACCAAAACTGTGGGCCTTGTTTGGGTAAATTTATGTTTCAACTTCTGGGGGACATAAATTTGGCATCTGATCTCTGTATGATGCGCTTAATAGCTCGTTAGAAAGATCTACCTAAGGAGTACAACTTTTGGTGCAAGAAGGATAGGCTTAGTCACTCTCAATTATCCCAAAAAAAGTCATTTAGGGCCTCAAAATGGCTCCGGAAGTTTAGGACCTGAAAGACTGCTAAAAATAGTAATTTGTGCTGAAACTTGAAAATGGAAAGAACAGATGGAGGGGGTTCAAATGGAATATGTGGGAGGCCACCAATATCCACCTGGATCATTAATGCCTCAAAATGGCTTCGGGCATGCAGGACCTAAAAACCTGCTAAAAATAGTAAGCTGTTGGAAGTGAAAAACTGCAAGAATTTATGTCGTGGGTCCAAATGGAATAGGTGAACGACCACCAATATCCACCTGGATCACTCCATGAGTGGTAATCCCTTTACCATGCATTTTCTATGCAACAAATTCAAACCTCCGAAATTGAGATATCCAAATCTCAAATGCCGTAACCAGTTCTCATATTTCACTTCTTGAAATATTTCTTGTGTGATAACTACTACAATGCCTCCTTCCTCCAAGTCTGATATGATATTGAGAGGAGACATCCTATTGTGTGTCATATGCACTTTTGCAATGACATGTCTACTTGGAGGTATATGCATGATTATGCACACATCATTCTTGAAAAACACGTTGTAGCCATTTTGCATGAGCTATCCAATGCTTAGAAGGTTACATTTCAGGCCAGGTACATAATAGACATCTGTCACAAACTTATTCTCTCCCTTCTTTGTCAGTGTGTTTACTCTTCCTTTTCCCATGTTAGAGACTTTGCTATCAGTCCCCATTGTCACTTCAAATTTTACACTTTCATCTAGATTGGAATACATTGCTATGTTTCCGGTCATATGGTTACTACACCCTGAATCTAATAACCATACATCTTGTTGTTTTTCTTGTGCTACATTACAAGCTAAAAGAACGTTACCAAGGTTTTGATTTTCTTTTGTAAAATTTACACTTGGTTTACTACCGATGTCATTTTTCTTATTTCTACATTCATTTGCATAATGACCATACTTTTTACAATAATGAAATTGGACATGAGATTTATCATACCTCTGTCCTTGTGCTTGATTTTGGCTTGAGCATTGGCTTGGATTTTGATTGTTTCCCCTTCCACTTGTGCTTGCAGGGCTGCTTCTTACACCTCTGTGTGGGCTTATTCCTCTTCCTCGGAAGTTTGATCTTCCTCGACCTCTACCTTGACCAAAAGACATTTTTGTCTTAAATGCATTCTCCAGTGAGGAACTTGTTTCTCTATTCAGTCTGTTCTCATGAGACATCAGTGATGCATGAAGCTCATCCATTGAAAACTGTGAGAGATCCTTTGTCTCTTCTATGGCCACAACTATGGCATCAAAACTTAATGGTAGACTTCTTAATACTTTCTCAACTAATATCCTTTATTCAAGTGTCTCTCCATGAGACCTAATTTGGGTAACCAACCCAATCACATGTGTAAAGAATGAGTCTATATGATCAGACTCTTTCATGCAAAGAGTTTCAAAGTATCTTCTCAACATTTGAATTTTTGTTGTCTTCACCTTTGCCATGCCTTGATAAGTTGTCTGGAGGGTATCCCATACCTCCTTGGACTTCGTTGCTGTTAAAATCCTTGGGAAAATACTCTCATGTATTTCTTGGAAAATATAGAAGAGGGCTTTGGAGTCCTTCTTCCTATTGTCCCTGAACAAATCTCTTTCTGCTTGTGTTAAAGCATTATATTCTACTGCATCTGCTGGTTCTTGGAAACCATATTCCACTAGCTCCCAAATATCTTGCGAAGCAAACAGGGCCTTCATTGTAATGTCCCAAGAATCATAATTCATCCCATTGAACTGTGGTATTTGGGGATTAGTTAGGATTGTGCCTATTGATGCCATCATGACTATGTAGACAACCCTTCTCACTGCTTATAGAATCTGCTTCTTAAACAACCTTTCAGCTTCTTCAGTAAAGAATTGTTCTTTCACTGAGAACCTAGACCTGCTCTGATACCATGTTGAAAATTATGAATAAACATAAAAGGATGTGTTTCCCCCACAACATATAGAATGCAATGCAGAAATTTAACAATTCACATAGACAGACAACGAAAGCAACACAGTAGAGGAATTTTAAATTTCAACTCCTCTATTTCATTCTTCTCTACTCACTGGAAACATATGAGATTACATTGGTTTATAAAAAATGGCCGAGGGCTGAGGTTTCAATGTTATTCAATGCTGGATCGAATGGAAATCCACAAAATCATCCTTCTTCATGTTTTGTTTTTTATACACGACACAACGTACAAAAACACATAAACATGGACTTGAAATATTATGGGTTCCAGCTCTGAAAACACATCGTGTCCATGTCCTCCATCACAAATCACACATTGATGATTATAACTTTTAATTTGCGCTTATGGGAAACCTCAAGCTCTTGCGATTATGATGTGCAATGGCACGATCGCATCGCAACTAAAAATGTTTAACTTGCGGGCGCTACCCTCCGGAGCTTGCAGGCGCTGATATGCGCTATCCTCCTGAGCTTGTGATATACGAAAGGTAAAGTATAAATAGGAAATACAAAGGTTTGTGGCGGATTGCAATGCGACAATGGTTGAAGGGTCCTGAAATCTTGCGGGCTGCAAACTGTGGGTAGTTAAACAACGGGTAATGCGAAGTGCGGAAAGGTAAGAAATGAAGGAAATGCAAAGGTTTGTGGGTGGTCAGTAATGTGGTAAGGTATATGGTGGGTCCCGCCGATATCACATCGACGGGGAAATAAATTTCGGTGAATCCGTTAAGTGGTAAACCAAAAATGTTGCGGGCTGCGAAGTGCAAGAAAATAGTTAAGCCAACGCTGGTAAGGAAATTAAATAGAGTATGGATGCAGGTACTATGTTTCGGATTTTTGCGTGAAGTGAACAAAACCCGCGGATTTGAGTCTTGAGCCTGTTCTTCCCAGCACAAGAATTCAATTGAGGTGTGGTTTGATGCCACTCTTTATTCATGGCGGTGGTTGGGATTATTTCCAACAAGGACATGCCTTCGCCTTCTTTCCTAACACTTCTCGCCTTATTTATGACTGCGAGACTTGCCAAGTCCAGCAAGCAAAAGATGAAAAGTCCAAACGCTAAGAGAGCTAAAAGAAGACCAACTTAGGTGTGTGAAGAGCGTAAGGGTGCTCCTCATAAATATGGATTCCCACTTACATTCACAAAATAAAACAAACTATTGTCTGGAATGAGGTCTAAAAAGTTGTTGTTTGAGAAATTTGCGTATATCTTTTTTCCAAATTCTCTTGGAATGTTCTCATTCAACTGATTTCTGGATACATTTAGATGGTTGAGATTTTTCATCCTGCTGATTTCCACTGGGATTGGACCACTGAACTCATTCAGGATAAGATCGATATATTGGAGTGAAGTGCAGTTGCTAATCTCCCTAGGAATCATACCATTAAACTTGTTTTCGCTGAAATTGATCGTAGAAATATTTATCAGACAACCAATATCTGGTGGAACTTTACCCGTTAATTGATTTCCATGGATGAAAAACATCCACAAAGCATATAATTTACCTATGGAAGAAGGAAGAGAACCACTAAAAATATTATTGGAAATATCAAGCCACAATAGCATGGAGGATACATCATTCATTTTCTCCGATATGCCCCAACTCAGATAATTTTTCTGCAGTTGGATCACAGTCAGCATGGGTAAGTATAGTAAGCCCCCAAGGATTGAACTATTCAAATAATTCTACTTCACAAGGACCATATGTAGAGAATTACATTGGCCCAAAGAATCAGGAATCAGGCCGAAAAATAAATTATTTTCTATTCTCAAATTCTCTAGCTTGCCACCCTTTAAGAGATACCGAGGGATTGGATCGATCAATTTGTTGTAAGAAATATCCATTTCTACTATATTTCCACTCATGCCTAGTTTCTGAGGTAGTTGACCTATGAAATTGTTCCCCCAAAGGTTTAGATCCTCCAAATATGGCAAGTCACCAATGAAAGGTGGAATCTCTCCGTGTAGTATGTTCCCGGATAGATACAGCTCTTTCAACTCTTTTAGCTCCGAGAGTTCCATGGGTATTTGTCCAAAGAGAGACAGAGTTATTGGATAGATCCATGCATGTTAAGCTCATAAGATTTCCCAGTTTAGGAGGAATATGGATAGTGAATCTATTATTATATAAATACATTGTAGCCAGATTTTTCAAACCACCAAGCTCAGAAGGAAGAGCACCAGTAAGACCATAACCAGACTTATCAAGTTCTACAATTTTGCTCAAATTTCCTATCTCTGGAGGAATATCTCCATAGAATATAGTATAATACCCTAAATAAAATGTTTTCAAGTTCCCCAAACTACCAAGCTCTCTTGGTATTCTTCCACCTAGACTATTTCCATACAACGAAAGGTATTGAAAATTTGTTAACCTTCCATACTCACGAATAATGTTGCCCCAAAAGAAATTTCCTCCCAGCTCAAGATGTTTGAACTTTGTTAAATAGCACACATTCAGTGGAAATACCCCTGACAAATTGTTGTAAAAGACATCAAGGACCTCTAGGTTCCTCATTTAATATATGTTGGAGGCGAGGCTTCCAGTGAGGAAGTTATTAGAGATGTTGAGGAAACGGAGGGCTTGTATATTTGTGACCTCAGTAGGATATGGTCCTGAAATACTCATGTAGGAGAGATGTAGAGTCACTACATGGCCAACATGGTCACATTGGACGCAAGTCCACGAGAAATATGCAGTGTGATTAGATACACTCCAGCTATCTAACAGATGACTAGAATCGACCATTCCTACTTTCTATGAAATAAAAACTCTGGCATCTCCATGGAATGATGAATTCATGACCATAGTAGATGATCAGTATAGAAAAAATGAAAGCAGGGAAAAGGAAATGTCCATGGAGATTTTTTTCTTCCTTATTAGTAATGAATGAATCTATGTTGACAACTCCCTCACTATCACAGCACGAAAGAATAGAAGACAGTTCACACAACTATAATTAGGGAACCAATGATCTCAATTACCAGGAATACGAGCTACTCCAAGAGGCCAATGATTGACACAGTGGAACAAGATTGAATAAAGCTCTCGTAATACAATTACAAACAAACATGTAGTTGGGTATAAAATGAAGCGGTCCACTTAATTTAAACAACCCCAGAGTAATGTACTTATCCACGCAACCAGCAGTAGGAATGTGCACAAAGTAAAAAGTTCACAACTATTTGAAATTGGAAATAAAACAATAGAGGGATGTGTTTCCCCCACAACATAGAGAAGAAATATGTGGAAATATAAAATTACAAACAGACAGAGCAATAACGCACAGGAGAGAAATTTTCAATTTATTCAACTCTTATGTATCAATTCATCTCAAATTAAACATATGAAATTAAATTCGTTTAATATAAAAATGGTGGAAGCCTGAAACTTAATGCTAAATCAATGATGATCGGATTGTTAACAACCAAAATGTCCTTGTGCCTATTCTGTTGATTTCTATATGAAACATTGTACAAAAACATAAACTTCCAGACTTGAAATATTATGGGTTCCGCCTGTGAAACAACATCACATCCATGCCCCCATTGCAAATCACATACCGACGATTATAAATTTTAACTAGTGCATACGAGAAAACCTTAAGTTCTTGCAATTTCAATGTGCGATGGCACTTATCACATCGCAACTTAAATCATTTACTTTGTAGACGCTATCCTCCTGAGATTGCAGGTGATTATGTGCACTATCCTCCTAAGCTTTCCACATGCATTTGCGATCGTATAGCAACTCAAATAACATATCTTGCGAGTGGAAAAAATGTAAATCTTAAAATATGCAAAGAGCGAGACTCCGGGCAGCTTAAAAAGATAAAACGTAAAAAGTGCGAAGTACGGGTTGCGAGCGCGTTAAAAGGTAAATGTCGTGAAATGTGAAATTTATAATTTGCGATGTGTGATGACAATGTCGCATCGTAACATTACAAGGATTCAGTGCTGGGCTTAAAGGTAAATGTTAAATGTTGCGAAATGCAGGTTGTGACGTGGTAAACCATGGGAAGTGTGAAATGTGAAAGGTAAGGAATAAAGTGGAAAACAAAGGTTTGCAGTGGTTTGGTAATGCGGAAATGGTTGGTAGGTCTCGCCAGATTGCATCGGTGGGGAAATAAGTTTCGATGAAGCGCTTAAGAGGTAAACGCTAAAATTTGAGGGCTGCGGTATGCGGGAAAATGAGGTAGGTGAATACGTCAGATAAGAAATAAATGGAGAGTGTGGGCTCAAGTACTCTGTTTTTGATTTTGCGTGGAATGCCTTCGGATTTGAAACCTAGGCTTTGTCCTTCCTTGCAAAAAAATCAATTGAGGTGTGGGCTGCTGCCACTTTTATTCATGGCAGTGGTTGGGAGTATTTCCAACACTCCCCCTTAATCACAACTTCTGCCATCAATCATTCCTAGACACTTTCTGAGATAAAAAAAACTTTTATGTCCCAATGGATTTGTGAGGATATCTACAAACTGTTCCTCCGACCTGCAATGTTGCAACACAATTTCACCATTGTTAACTAATTCCCTTATGAAATGGTATTTGGTATCAATATGCTTTGTTCTCTTGTGGAAAACAAAATTATTTGGCAATGTAATTGCTAAGTTGTTATCACAGAAAATTATGGTTCCTTTGTCTTGTTCATGACATAAATGCCTTAGCATCCTTCTCATCCAAACTGCTTGGCATATTGTTGCTATTGCTACTACATATTCAGCTCCTGTTGTTGATAATGAAACTATTGGCTGCTTCTTTGAAGCCCATGAAATGGATCTTGATCCCAAATGAAAAACTTACTCTGATGTGCTCTTTTTGTCATCAACACTTCCATCCCAATCACTGTCAATGTAACTAATCAACTTAAAATCATCATTTGCAAAGTATAGAACACCATACTCCTTCGTTCCATTTACATACCTCAATATTCTTTTGGTTGCTTTCCAATGTGTCTCCTTCGGTGTCTCCATGAATCTGGATATCAAACTTATTGCATACATTATATCAGACCTAGTTGTAGTCAAATACATTAGACTTCCAACCATGCTTTTGTACAATGTCGGATTGACATTCTTGCTGCAATCTTCATTGCTCAACTTCAACCCCATGACAGTTGCAGTTGATGATGGCTTGTTGTTCTGCATATTGAACCTTTTTAAAATCTCTGCAACATACTTTTCTTGGGAGATAAAAACTCCCTTCTGTTTGCTTTACTTCTATGCCCAAAAAATATCTTAATAAACCGAAGTTAGTCATTTCAAACTCACTTTTCATGACTGCTTTGAATCAACAATGAGAGAAACATCATTGCCTGTAAAAATCAAATCATCTACATAGAAAACAACAATAAGGATCTTATCGTCATTTTCTTTGATGTAGAGTGTGGGTTCACCATCACACTTGTCAAACCCATTGTCCACTAGGTAAGCATCAATCCTACTGTACCATGCTCGTGGTGCTTGCTTCAGCCCATAAAGAGCTTTGTGTAGTTTACACACCTTATGTTATTGGCCTTATATTTCATAGCCAGGAGTTTGTTCAACATACACCTCTTATTTTAGCACTCCATTCAAGAATTATGATTTCACATCCATTTGATAAAGTTTCCATTTCTGTTGTGCTACTATACACAACATTGTCCGCACTATCTCCATCCTTGAAACTAGTGCAAAGGCTTCCTCATGGTCTCTTCCTTGCTGCTGCTTATGGCCCTTGACAACTAGCCTTGATTTCTGTCTTTATATCTTTCCTTCAATGTTTCTCTTGGTCTTATAGACCCATTTCACTCCAATAACTTCTTTTCCTTGTGAGAGGTACACTAAATCCCATGTGTCATTCCTTTCTATTGCTCCTATCTCTTCATTCATTACTTCAATTCACTTCTCTTCTTTGTCTGCATATTCAAAATGGATTGGGTCATCAAAATGAAAAAATGATGCAAATAAATAATTCAGACCAGCACTATTATCAACTTCTTACTTCTCATAAATTTCACATAAATTTCTGAATCTTGGTCTTCTTGTATTTGCTGAATATGTGCTTGGAGTTGCACTTGAACTCGAGGGAGTTTCTGATCCCTGTGGTGTGCTTGGAGAAGCACTTCCTTGATTTCACAATGTTATTCTATTGCTTGCTTGAGGTGTTCTCTGTTGAGCTTGTGTAGGTGGAGGAGAAGCCACCGTTGAGGTGTTTCTTGCTGTAGTTCGTTCCTCTTTCTCTTCATGAGACATACATGTATTCAAATTTACAGTCTTCTTTAAACTTCCATCCCAAGCTTCTTATTCTATGAACTGAACATCTCTACAGATTATTAATTTCTTGGTTGATGGATTATAGAGCTTGTAAGTGTTGGATTCATCACTGTATCAGAGAAATATACATTTCTCCCCCTTGTTGTCCAACTTCTTCCTTAACTGATCCAGGACATGTGTATATGCCACACATCCAAATTCTCTCATGTGAGTGACAAATTGCTTTGTTCCACTCGATGCTTATTCTATAACTCTGTTCATAACACTTTTTGTTGGAAATCTATTAATAATATAAGTTGCACAAGAGACAACTTCTGCCCAATACTCATTTGGCAAATGCTTTGCCTTCAACATACTTCTTACCATGTCCATGATGGTCCTATTCATTCTTTTTGCTACACCATTTTGCTGAGGTGTATACCTTGTGGTAAATTGCTTATGTATTCCATGCTCCCTGTAGAAACGTAGGAAGTATTTGGAGATATATTCTCCACCTCTATCAGTTATCAACACTTTTATGTAGTGTCCACTTTGCTTCTCAACAAGATATTTGTAGTGGTAGAACTGTTCAAACAACTCACTTTTTTTGTTTTAGAAAATAGACCCATGTCTTCCTTGTGTAATCATATATAAATGTCAAAATATGGTGATTGCCAGCTAATGATGGCGTTTTCATTGGTCCACATAAATCTGAGTGGATAATCAAGAAAGGTGTCTTTGCCCTTATATGCTTTCCTGCTGGAAATGATTCTCTGTGTTGTTTTCCCAAGATGTAGCCTTCACATAGGCTGTCTGGTTTCTCTAGGAGTGGTAATCTCTTTACCATGACTTTTATATGCAACAAATTCAAACCTCCAAAATTGAGATGAAAAAATCTCAAATTCCATAACCAGTTCTCATCTTTCACTTCTTCTTGAAAGCTTTATTGTGTGATAGCTGCTACAACACCACCTTCCTTCAAGTTTGATCTGACCTTGACATGAAACATTGTATTGCTTGTCATATGTGCTTTTGCAATGAGCTGTCTACTTGGAGGTTTATTCATGATTGTGCACACATCATCTTTAAAAAATACATTGTAGCCCTTTTGCACGAGCTGTCTAATGCTTATAAGGTTACATTTCAGGCCAGGGACATAATAGAAATCTGGCATGAACTTATTCTCTCCCTTCTTTGTCAGTATGTTTACTCTTCCTTTTCCCATGACAGAGACCTTGCTATCAGTCCTCGTTGTCACTTTAGATTTTACACTTTCATTTAGATAGGAAAACATTGTTTTTTTCCAGTCATGTGGTTACTACACCCTGAATCTAAGAACCATACATCTTATTTTTCTTGTGCTACATTAGAAGCTAAAAGCACACTACCATGGTTCTGATTTTCTTTTGTAAATTTACAATTGGTTTACTACACATGTCATTTTTTTTCTTTCTACATTCATTTTCATAATGACCATACTTTTTGCAATAATGACATCGGACATGAGATTTATCATACCTCTATCCTTATGCTTGATTCTGGCTTGAGCCTTGGCTTGGCTTTTGATTGTTGCCCCTTCCACTTATGATTTCAGGGTTGTTTCTTCCACCTCTGTGTGGGCTTCTTCCTCGTCCTCGGTAGTTTGATCTTCCTCGACCTATACCTTGACCAAAAGACATTTATGTCTTAAATGCACGCTCCAGTGATGATTTTGTTTCTATGTTCAATCTATGCTCATGAAACATTAGTGATGCACGAAGCTCATCCACTGAAAACTGTGAGAGATCATTTGTCTCTTCTATGGCCCCTACTATGGCATCAAACCTTGATGGTAGACTTCTTAAGACTTTCTCAACTATTCTATTTTCTTCAAGTGTCTCACCATGAGACCTGATTTGGGTAACCAATCACATGTGTAAAGAATGAGTCTATATTATCAAACTCTTTCATACAAAGAGTTTCAAAATCTCTTCTCAGCATTTGAAGTTTTGTTGTCTTCACCTTTGCCATGTCTTGATAGGATGTCTGGAGGGTATCTCATGCTTCCTTAGAGTTCGTTGCTACTGCAACCCTTGGGAAAATACTCTAATGTACAAATTGGAAAATATAGAAGAGGGATTTGGAGTCCTTCTTTTTATTATCTCTCAAAAAATCTCTTTCTTCTTGTGTCAAATAATTAAATGTTGCTGCATCTGTTGGTTCTTGGAAACCATATTCCACCAGCTCCCAAATATCTTGTGAAGAAAACAAGGCCTTCATTGTAATGGCCTAATAATCATAACTCTTCCCATTGAACTGTGGTAGTTGGCTATTATTCAGGATTGTGCCTGCTACTGCCATATTGATTGTGAAAACAAACCTTCTCACTGCTAGAGAATCTGCTTCTCAAAAACAACCTTTCAACTTCTTCAGTAAAGAGCTCATTCTTTCACTGGGAGCCTAGACCTGCTCTGATACCATGTTGGAAATTGGAAATAAAACAATAGAGGGATGTGTTTCCCCTGCAACACAGAGAAGCAATATGTGGAAATATAAAATTACACATAGACATAGCAATAACACATAAGAGAGGAATTTTTAATTTATTCAACTATTCTCTATTCATTCATCTCAAATTAAACATATGAAATTACATTCATTTAATAAAAAAATGGCGGAAGCCTGAAACTTAATGCTAAATCAATGTTGATCGGACCGTTAACAACCAAAATGTCCTTCTTCCTATTTTGTTGTTTTCTACACGAAACATGTACAAAAACATAAACTGTCGGACTTGAAATATTATGGGTTCTGTGTGTGAAACGGCATTGCATCCGTGCCCACATCACAAATCTCATACCGGTGATTATAGATTTTAATTGGCACATACGGGAAAACCTTAAGTTCTTGCAACTGTGATGTGCGATGGCATTTATCACATCACAACTTAAATTGTTTACTTTGCGGGCACTATCCTCATGAGCTTGCGGGCGCTTGTGTGTGCTATCCTCGTGAACTTTCCACGTGCGATTATGATTGCATTGCAACTCAAATAACATAACTTGCGAGTGGATAAAAGGTAAGTCTTAAAATAAGAGAAGTGTGAGACTGTTGGTGGCCTAAAAAGGTAAAACGTAAGAAGTGCGAATTGTGGGATGTGGTTGCGCTAAAAGGTAAATGCTGTGAACTGAGAAATTTATAATTTGCGATATGTGATGATGATGTCGTATCGCAACATCGCAAGGTTTAGTTGCGGGGCTTAAAGATAAATGTTAAATGTTGCGAAGTGAGGGTTGCGACGTGGTAAACTGTGGGAAGTGCGAAATTTGAAAGGTAAGGAATAAAGCAGAAAAAAAAGGTTTGTAGTGGTTTGGTAATGTGACAATGGTTGGTGGGTCCCCCCAGATCGCATTAGCTGGGAAATAAGTTTCGGCGAAGCGCTTAAGAGATCAAATCTAAAAGTTGTGGGCTGCGGTATGTGGGCAAATGAGGTAAGAGAATACGACGAATCAGAAATAAACGCAGAGTGTGGGCTTGGGTACTTTGTTGCTAATTTTGCGTGGAACGCCTTCAGATTTGAAACCTAGGCTTTGTGCTTCCCTGCACAAAAAAATTCAATTAATGTGTGGGCTGCTGCCACTTTTATTCATTGCAGTGGTTGGGAGTATTTCCAACAACAACAATATGGAGCATCCCATTTAATATAAGCAATCCCAAAGTACTGCACTTATCCAGTTTCCACACAACTAGCACTGGGAATATGGGCAAAGGAAGAACTTCACAAGAATAGTCCACTTACAGTATTTTTGTGAACAATAAATGTTCGGTAGTATGTGGATATTTAAAATGGGTAAAATGATAAATTTTATAAACAAAAATTATCCCCTTATTAAATTCCGCTCAGTTATCCCTTGATTAACTCATTCTGTGGTTAAATTACTTTGTTTAAATTTGTGTCGATGACAAAGGCAAATCAATGTGAGCCCTGCGACTTGGTTTTTCTAAAAGCATTTCGCATACAGTTTCATCAGGAACACCAAACATGTTAGCTATATGATTTGGGTGTTTTTTTAATGAAATCTTCGATTACATTTTGACCAGAGTATGGTTCAGACGGAGGCCTGCCACTTCGATCATTCCCTTGGAGCCATAAGGAAATTTCTCATATACAGCGCCAATGGAATCTTTTTGTTAGAAATTTTAAAGGACATGGGAAATTATTTTTCCCTAAACATAGAAGGAGTTCACACAGAGTTGTGGAAATGACTTTAATCAAGACAACACATTGAATTTTATGCAGATTTGCGAAATTCACCTAATCTAAAACATACAATTGCGAAAATCCAATTATGTGAATCCTCTTTTGAATATAGAGTGGCATACATTAAAATCAAAACTATAGAGAGGAGCAAATAAAATCAAATGATTTCACTCAAGGTGAAACAGAGTAAAACAGAGCGTTGCGGTAAGAATGATACGTGAAATTTTCACAACTATATTGCGACTAACCAAACTTTATATTAAAACTTCAAAACATGAAATACATTCACATATGGAGGCTACGGCTCCTTCACAAGTAAAACAAGACTTCTTAATTGGATTTACATTCACTAGGGTTGCGGAGTAACACACAATAAAACCTATAACTTGTGTTTTCACGCGCCCACCAAAATTTGCTCCACGATTTTCTCCCCTTGTCTTTCCAGACTTACATTCGCCACATTACAGAACACTCTATTCTCTATTACTCTGGCTCTAAAAATTCACATTTAAAATATAAACATATATATCTAAAACATTTAATTTTTGACAAACATAATTTAACATAAAGTATGGGCAGACATCATTTCTGAACATTACAAAAGTTGCGTGAACTAAAAAAAACTTGTGGATTAAATATTTTCCCATACTCATTTAATAACCATGCATTAAATTATATTTGAATTTGATTATTTAACTTTGTTGCGGAATGGGTTATGTACCATGCTCTGAACTTGTCCTTCTATGCAAACACAATCCGCAACCTGCAAAAACATTAACTCGGGTATGGTTGCTTCTATTTCATTTATCGCGGTGGTTGAGATTAATTTTTAGCACTCCCCCTTAATCGCAACTACCGCCATTGACCATTCCCAAACACTCTCTGAGATAATAAAAAAAATTCACGTGCCAATGGCTTTGTGAAAATGTCTGCAAATTGTTCCTCTAACCTGCAATGCTGTAACACAATTTCACCATTGTCAACTAATTCTCTTATGAAATGATATTTTGTATTAATGTGCTTTGTCCTCTTGTGAAAGACATAATTCTTTGATAGTGAAATTGTTGAACTGCTATCACAGAAAATAGTGGTTTCTCCATCTTGTTGATGACATAAACCCCGCAACATCATTCTCATCCAAACTTCTTGATACGTTGCTTCTATTGCAGCAACATACTCAGCTTCTGCTATTGACAATGATACTATCAGCTTCTTCTTGGAAGCCCATGAGATGGCTCTCGAACCCAAATGAAAAACATATCTTGACATGCTCTTTATGTTATCAACAATTCTTTCCCAAACACTATCAGTGTAACAAATTAGCTGAAAATAATCAGTTGCGGAGTACAAAATGCCATACTCCTTTGTCCCATTGACATACTTTACAATTCTTTTGGTTGCTTGCCAATGTGTCTCCTTGGGTGTCTCCATGAACCTCGACACCAAACTCACTACATACATTATATCAGGACTAGTTGCAGTCAAATACATTAGGCTCCCCACCATACTTTTGTATAATGTCGAATTGACATTGTTGTTGCAATATTCCTTGCTCAACTTCAACCCGATGACTGTTGGAGTTGGTGATGGCTTGTTGTTCTGCATGTTAAACCTCTCTAAAATTCTGCTACATACTTTGATTGAGAGATAAAAAAAAAATTTGATTTTCTGTTTGCTTCACTTCTATGCCCAAAAAATATCTTAGTAACCCCAGGTCAGTCATTTCAAACTCACTTTTCATGACTTTTTTAAAATCAACGATGATTAAATCATCACTCCCTGTAAAAATCAAATCATCTACATATAAAACAGCAATAAGAATCTTACCGTCATTTTCTTTGATGTAGAGAGTAGGTTCTTCGTCACACTTGTCGAACCCATTTTGCATCAAGTAAGCATCTATCCTGCTGTACCATGCATGCAGTGCTTACTTCAGCCCATAAAGAGCTTTCCACAACCTACACACCTTGTCTTCTTTGCTTTCTACCTCATATCCAGGAGGTTGTGCAACATACACCTCTTCTTTAAACACTCCATTTAAGAACGTTGAATTTACGTCCATATGATACACTTTCCATTTGTGTTGTGCGACGATTGACAACACTGCACATAATGTCTCCATCCTTGCGACTAGCGCAAATGTTTCCACATAGTCTCTTCCATGTTGCTGCATGTATCCTTTGACAACTAGCCTTGCTTTGTGCCTTTCAATCGTGCCTTCAATGTTGCTCTTGGTCTTATAGACCCACTTCACTCCAATGACTTCTTTTCCTTGCAGAAGGTCCACTAACTCCCATGTGTCATTCTTTTCTATTGCTCCTATCTCTTCATTCATTGTCGCAACCCATTTCTCTTCCTTGACTGCATCCTCAAAATGTATTGGGTCATCTACATGAAAAAATAATGAAAATAATGAATTTAGACCATCTCTACTATCAACTTCATCTTGCTGATATATTTCACTTAAATTTATGAATTTGTGTCATTTTATGCTTGCAGAAGATGTGTTTGGTGTTGCGCTTGAAGTAGATAGAGTTGAGGATCCTTGTGGTGTGCTTGGAGAAACACTTGCTTGGTTGTGCAACATTGTCCTATTATTTGTTTGTGGTGTCACATATTGACTTCTTTGTTGAGCTTGTGTCGGTGGAGGAGGAGTCACGATTGAAGAGTTACTTGCTGCAGTCCATTCCTCTTTCTCTTCATGAAACATACATGTCTTCACATTCACTGTCTTCTCTAAACTTCCATCCCATACTTCTTCTTCTATGAAATCAACATTTCTGTTGAGTATTACCTTCTTGGTTGATGGATTATAAAGCTTGTAAGCCTTGGATTCATCACTGTATCCAAGAAATATACATTTCTCCCCCCTTGTTGTCAAACTTCTTCCTTAACTGATCTGGGACTTGTGCATATGCCACACACCCAAACACTCTCATGTGAGTGACAAATTTCTTTGTTCCACTCCATGATTCTTTTGGAACTTTGTTCATCCCACTTTTGGTTGGAAATATATTAATAATATAAGCTGCACAAGCGACAGCTTCAACCCAATAATCATTTGGCAAATGTTTGCCTTCAACATGCTTCTTTGTCTTTCCATGTCCATGATGGTCCTAGTATTTCTTTCTGTTGTAGTATTTTGTTGAGGTGTGTACCTTGTGGTAAATCGCTTGTGTATTCCATGCTCCCTACAAAAACTTAGGATGTATTTTGAGATATATTCTCCACCTATATCAGTCCTCAACACTTTTATGTAGTATCCACTTTGGTTCTCAACAAGAGCTTTGTAGTGGCGGAAGTGGTCAAACACTTCACTTTTCTGTTTCAAGAAATAGAACCATGTCTTCCTTGTGTAGTTATCTATGAATGTCAAAATATAGTGGTTGCCACGTAATGATGGCATTTGCATTGTTCCACATAAATTTGAGTGGACAATATCCAAAAGTGCTTTTTCCCTTATTGACTTTCCTACTGGAAATGATTCTCTTTGTTGTTTGCCCAAGATGCAGCCTTCACACAAGCTGTTTGGTTTTTCTATGAGTGGCAGTCCTTTCACGATGCATTTTCTATGCAACAAATTCAAACCTCCGAAATTGAGATGACTAAATCTCAAATGCCATAACCGGTTCTCATCTTTCACTTCTTTTTGAAAAAATTCTTGTGTGACAGCTGGTACAACACCTCCTTCCTTCAAGTTTGATCTCATCTTGAGAGGAAACATTCTATTGCTTGTCATATGCACTTTTTCAATGATATTTATACTTGGAGGTTTATCCATGATTTTGCAAACATCATCTTTTAAAAACACATTGTAGCCCTTTTGCATGAGCTATCCAATGCTTAGAAGGTTACATTTCAAATCAGGGACATAATAGAAATCTGGCATGGACTTCTTTTCTCCCTTCTTTGTCAGAACATCTACTCTCCCTTTTCCCATGATAGAGACTTTGCTATTAGTCCCCAATGTCACTTTAGATTTTACACTTTTGTCTAGATTGGAAAACATTGTTATGTTTCAAATCATATGGTTACTACACCCTGAATGTAAGAACCATATCTCTTCTTGTTTTTCTTGTGCTACATTACAAGCTAAAACCAAACTTTCATGGTTTTGATTTTCTTTTGTAAAATTTACACTTGGTTTACTTCCCATGTCATTTTGATTCTTTCTACATTCATTTTCATAATGACCATACTTTTTGCAATAATGACATTGGACTTGAGATTTATCATACCTCTGTCCTTGTGCTTGATTTTGGCTTGAGCCTTGGCTTGGATTTTGATTTTTGCCCCTTCCACTTGTGCTTGCAGGGTTTCTTCCTCTTCCTTGGTAGTTTGATCTTCATCGACCTCTACCTTGACCAAAAGACACTTGTGTCTTGAGTGCATGCTCCAATGACGAGTTTGTTCCTCTGTTTGGTCTGTTCTCATGAGACTTCAGTGATGCATGAATCTCATCCATTGAAAACTGTGAGAGATCCTTTGTCTCTTCTATTGCCACAACTATGGAATCAAACCTTGCTGGCATACTTCTGAGAATTTTCTCAACAATTCTCCTTTCCTCAAGTGTCTCACCATAAGACCTGATTTGGGTAACCATCCCAATTACATGTGTGAAAAATGAGTCTACATTCTCAGACTCTTTCATACGAATTGTTTCAAAATCTATTCTCTGCATTTGTAGTTTTTTTGTCTTTACCTTTGCCATGCCTTGGTAGGTTGTTTGGAGAGTATCCCATGTTTGCTTGGAATTTGTTGTTGCTGCAATCCTTAGGAAGATACTTTCATGAACTGCTTCAAAGATGTAGAAGATGGATTTGGGGTCTTTCTTCTTGTTATCCCTCAAAAAATCTCTTTATGCTTGTGTCAAAGCATTATATGTTGTTGCATCTGCTAGTTCTTGAAAACCATTCTCCACAAATTCCCAAATGACTTGTGAAGAAAACAAAGCCTTCATTGTTCATAATTCTTTCCATTAAAATGTGGTATTTATGGATTAGACAAGCTTGTGCTTGTTTCTTTTCACCGTGTTAACAACTTTCTCACTGTGTAACTCCTTTTAACTCCTCAATAAAAACACTATCTTTTACTGAGATTTTTAAACCCCCCCGCTTTGATACCATGTTAGAAATTTTAAAGCAAAGAGGAAATTCTTTTTCCTTGAATACAAAAGGAGTTCATACATAGTTGAGGAAATGACTTTAGTCAAGACAACACATTGAAGTTTACACAGAGTTGCAGAATTCACCTAATCCAAAACATACAATTGCAGAAATCAAATTATGAGAATCCTCTTTTGAATACAGAGTGACTGAACATTAAAAATGATTATTTGGAGAGAACGTGAGCATGAGGATGTAGATGACACCACAATGAATCATTTGCCTAAAATGCAGGCATTGAGAGCATGCGATTTATACAAATTCTGGGCCATTCAGGGCATGAGGGCATAAGTAGACCTCCTGATGTGGCTAGTGAACAGATGGAATGTACATGACCAGTGCTTTGTTATTGGCGGCCACCGGCTCCAAATTGAGCTGGAGGATATATATTTTTTAACTGGTTTTTCCAAGAGGGGCGAACAAATTTCTCTATTTAGGACTAGGCCAGGTGGCCAGTTCGTCGCTAGTCTTCGACTAGAGTTTTGCGATGATCGGGTAGACCCCAAGGACAAACAGATTGATATAAAAAATATCATCCATCCTGAGCTTAAATTCATTGCATTTACTATTACCAGACTGTGCGGGAGTGTAGCATTACATGTGGCTACTGGTTCCCAGATGCGCATTGCAGTAGACTGTTTTCGAGGCACCATTTTCAACTAGTGTGAAGCTGTGTTGGAAAATGTAAAAGGCCAACTAACCAGAGAAAAGAATGGAAAGCTAAAGAAATTTGGATATGGATCCATTGTAGTCACCTTTGCTCTAGAGAGGATCCCCATGTTAGCTATGCAGCACATTCCTGTCGATGCTGGTCGACCTCAAGAACCTAGGATGGTTCGTTGGATTGCTTTGATGGCCCATCACGCTGAGGGAATTGAGGCTGTTCGATTTCCTTCTACATATTTTCGTTAGCTGGAATGCCAAATTTTTGTTATAGAGGACTTTCCATATGCCAGGATGGACTTCCGCGGCGACCGAGACATGGCTCTCCCAGCGGGGGAACAGTGGGATGATTCAGGTAAAAACCATTTTCAACATTTTCTAAGTTCTAATTTTTTTTTGTATTTTAATCGTCCAAAACTAATAATCAAAAGTTTAAATGCAGATGTGGGCCCACGGCGACCAGCCACTCTCCTGCCTTATGAGAGGGGACACCCAGCTGTAGTAGCACCAGCCCCATAGGGCCAATCAATAGAGATCCTGACCGATTTGGAGCATCATCTAGAGCGCTTGACACTAGACATTCCAGAGACCGATATAGATGATATTCCACTTATGTTACAGAGATATGTGATTGGTGTCCCAGGACCTTTTAGGAGGTTCCTGTGTAGGGTGGCCCGAGCAGTGGTTTCTTATCGTGATCATCACTAGGGATAGGATGATTGATTTGTAGACTCTTAACATTTTTGACCTTTTGTATTATCATTTTTGCCGATCATAAGGTGTTTTTCAACCTATGATCGAAGACGATGTATATTTTGAAACACACTTCTATGCTATGATATATCATTATTACTGGCTATCTTGTGTAACATGTTATCAAAAGTTGTGTAATTTATTGTTTTGATTATTGAAAATGTCTATTTATCATACTAGAAGCAACTGCATCTGCTAAAGTATTTAAATGTCTTGGAATATGCTAATATTCAATGTAATCAAATTCATGTTCCAAGAGACAAACTCTAAAAAATAATCGTAATAACACTGGATTTCTAATGGCATAAATCGAGTTGGCGCAGAGTCGAAGGAGGAGGTAGATTGACAATAGCTTCGACCTTCGACGGATCAACACGAATGCCTGCTTTTGAAACAACAAATCCTAGTAAGCGACCTGATTCTACACAAAAAACACATTTGTGTGGATTCAGCCGAATTCGATAATGCCTACATCTCATAAAGATAGCTCGTAAATGAGTGAGATGGTCGGCCCTATGCGATGAATGAGCAGGTAAATCATCGAGATAAGCCTACACAATGTGCTTGATGTCATGAAATGCGTAAGACGTAGCCATTTGAAAAGTTGCCCCAACGTTCTTTAATCCAAAGGGTAGTTTGCAATAAGAAAATGTTCCCCACGGACAAATGAAATTTGTTTTAGGTTGATCAGCAGGGAGTATGTTTATTTGATTGTAACCGGAAAAACCATCCATAAAGGAGAACATTTCACTGCAGGCACAATCATCAATAATTTTATTGATATAGGGGTTGGGTAATTGTCTTTAGGACAAGCGCGATTAATATCCCTATAGTCGATACATACTCTTAACGTTCCTTGTTTTTTATTGACATGAATAATATTCAATACCCAATCGGTTAAAGGAATTTGATAAATGAAACCTGCGTGAAGTAATTTCTCAACTTCGGCTTTGATAGCAGTAGCTTTTCTCGGATTTATTTGACGTAAGTGTTGTCAAACATGTTTAGCATCCGGGTAAGTCTTAATTTCATGGACAATAATTGACGGATCGATTCCTGGCATTTCTTCATATGACCAGGAAAACACGTCACGAAATTCTTGAAATAGGGCTTTATAAGTTTGGATTTCATCGTCCATACAGGAAGCACCTATATGAATGTTTTAAATTATTCCAGGCTTAACTGAAATGTCAATAGGAATCATTCAAGAGATATTTTCCAAATTTAACTCAGAATCAGGATTTTGCAATGGATTTTTCGGTTCTTTGACATATTCAGCACTAAATATAGAAGAGAAATCATTTTCAAAATGATCCAGCTCAGGTAAGAACGAAGATCGGTGATGTAGATATTCCCATGGTAAATCATCAACAGACAAAATTTCACGAATCTTCTCATCAGTATGAACAAGATCGGGAAATGTCGTTGTGGCTGAGCTAGATATAGAAAGTGATTCCTCGTGGATCACATTCATTAGATCAGTTTCGGTTGACAAATGATCAGAAAGTGGCTGTACAGCCTGATATGCAATTTTAAAGGGACTCAAAGGCATTGTGCCATCAAATGAATCCATCTCGGAATTGGAAGGTACGATCCAAGGATCATCAAAAGTAACAGTATTTGATGAAATCATATGAATATTTGCAATAGGAGGTGATACATTAGGAGTAGGAAAGGAAAAAGTTCCTAGTAAACCAAAATCTTTAATCAAACCTACGCCAACATCCTTGTAAGGGATAGCCGTTTTGCCGATGTGTTGGATAGTTTATGTAGAGGCTAGATCGGATGAGAAATAAGTGAGCTAGTCTATTGTAACGATATTTCCTTGATGTGGAAACTTGATAAGCTGAAAGACCGATGAAACAACAACAGTCATAGCATAAGACCAACTGCGACCCAGGAGAAGGTTGTAATCTAGAGGGGCATCAACCACCTCCACATCCAGATTTATGGTTTTGCCTTCGACCCCTATATGTAAATCCTGCAAAATACCAAAAGGATGGAACCCTCGGCCATCAAAAGCCTTTAGAATTGTTGGAGATTGATTGAGTGTAGGAGAACCAAGCAATTTCCAACACTGGATTGACATAATACACGTAGAAGCCCCTTCATCAATCATAGTCTGGAAGACGGGTCTGTTTTTGACTAATACTGGAATCTAGAAAGCCATTTGATGAGGTAGGTGGGGTGCGCTATTCTCTAAATCGAAGATTATTAGGTTCGAATCCTGAATATTGACAGCTCCTATGGCAGAAAAAAGTAATTTACGCTATGCTAGGCACGATTGTAGCACTTCCAAAGCCGACATTGTTGAAGGGGAAATAGCTAAGTCCTCAACAATGTTGTAATTTTGAGCAGCTCTCGCATGTGGATTGAGAGTTTATTTACGAAGTACACCTTTAGCAGGTGGTTTTATTACTAAGTCTGAATTTGGTTTCTCGATATGTAGTGGATCAGAAACAGGAGGAGGTGTAGTTGATGTGTTTGAATTAGAATATTTTGCTTCTTTACCACCAACAGGAATTTTACTACCATAATCTTGCGATCGTGTCGCAATCCTGACATGAGACATCATCATAACGGGTTCTTCTGATGCGTTCGAGGTAGAACCAATCATCTTACTATCTTGAGTAGGAAAATGATCCTTCAAGACAGCAGGCTGTTGAGAACCTTTAACGAATTTCGAAACCTCTGCTCAATGCGGGCATTCTTTGTAAAATGATCCTCGTCGCAAATGAAACAAGGATAACGAGGTTTACGTTTTTCGTCATTAGATTAATTTTTATTTGTTTTATCTTTTGAATTTTTTTTGTTTTTATTCTTCCCCTTCTTTTTACCACCAGATTTAGATTTGGCTGTTGATGTCTCTACGACATGAATGTCGGCAGAAATTTCAGCGGAAGATTCTCCTTTCGGGGAATCAGGTAAAGTTATTATAGGAGAAGAATTATTTGAAGATTTCTTCTTGCTTTTAGTACTAACGGAACCAATCATACCATCAGTGGCATGAGACCCAGAAGGAGTTGCAGTTATTTGACCTTGTTTTGGAAGATCGGGGATTTTTTCATGTAAAGTACCTGACTGCGTGTAAATGAGGTCAAGGTACTGAGCTTGAGCAATGACTTGCTCTTCAGTAACAACTCCTCCCTTAGTTACATCTTCAGTGATTTTGGGTAATAATGATTTAATGAACCATTCTGCCAAAATTTGATCCGGAATGAAAACTTTCACTAAACGCCTTCTACATCGCCATTCGTGAATATGATCAGAAATATATGTGGACGTGGATTTTTTTAGTGAAGTCAAGAGTTCTGTGCCATTGTCGTATCTGACAGGAAACTGAAAATGAGTTAAGAAAGCAGTTGCTAACTGATTGAAATTATTAAAAGAGCCTCGTGATAACTCAATGTACCATTTGGCGGCAAGACCAATAAGAGTTCGTTGAAAAAGACGTAAGAAAATTGAATCATCAATTATTGAATTAGACGCACACCAGAGGTGATAAGTCATAACATGATTTGCGGATCCTCTCCTAACTTACCCTTGATCTTTGGTATATCACTAGGCAACTTATGTGGCATTGGCAGCCAATACGGATGATAGTAAATTGGATCATTCGTAAGGCGTGACAAATTAGGTAAATCCAAAGTTGCAATAAATGGTAACTGACGGTTAGGGTTGCGAAAACCTTGAGTAATAAAAGCAGTTCCGAGAGGAGGATACCCAAGATAACTGGGAATCGGATTTGCATTAGGAATGATATAACCTCCCGGGAAACCAGGATTAACTGGACCAAACTGTGGTTGTTGAGGCTGTTGATAAGTATAGCCAGGATACAGTTGATACTGATAAACTGGGTTTTGTGCAATGGGACCGAATTGATACTATCCCTGATACGGTTGATATCTAAATTGCAGTTGACTTGTGACAATCGTACTTGTACCAGCTTGTCCTGTAGGTATCTGGACCGAAGTCTGAACTATAGGTCCTGACTATGGTACAGAGACTTGAGGAATTTGCACGGATGCAGGGATAGAAGAAATCGGAGCTATAGATACTCCAGAAACAGGTGTTATAGGTTGAACAGATGTTGTAGTAGTTGCAGCAGTTTGAGGCGGAGTCTAAGGTGTACTAGGCCCAGACTGTTGAACAGAACCAGGTGCAAGGATTTGAACAGTAGGCTGGACAGGTTGCTGGGTTGGACCAGAAACCAAAGGCTGTCCAGGTTGACTAGGTAACTGCACGTTAGGTTGCATAGTCTGTTTAATTTGGGATGGATCCCACACCATGTTCATTCCGGGGTATTGTCCCATAGAAGGTTGTACATATGAAGGGTCATAGCTTGGTTGAACGTAGGGTTGATAATTAAGTGGTAAATTTCCAACTCCTTGTACAAATGATTGACCAGAAGGCGGTTGAAAACCTTGAGTTGGGTACTGACCTTGAGGTTGATAACCCTGAGGCGCGTACTGAATCTGGGGTTGATAAGGACCTTGAGGAACATACTGAGTCTGGGGTTGACCTTGGGGTATGTACTCTCCTGAAGGTTGATAAACTTGAGGTATGTACTGTCCTTGAGGTTGTTCTCCAAAATAATATTGTCCTACAGTTTGTCCTGGGAAAAAATTACCCTGAAATATCCCCCCAGGCGGTAATTGACTGCCTTGAGGTTGCCCCCAGGCGGTAACTGACTGCCTTGAGGTTGCCCCCCAGGTGGTAACTGACTACCTTGAGGTTTCCCCCAGGTGGTAACTAACCACCCTGAGGTTGAGGATTTGGAATATTACCAGACATCATAAATATTTGCTCTGTGTTCGATGTTTCAGTTTTAATTCCATTAAGAACAGATGATAATACTTGTTCAGTCGGTCGAGGAGTTTCTCCTGAGAAAGTACCAGAGAGAGCCTAGTACCCTGAAGGAACAGAAGGACCACCGTATAAAAATGTTTCCGGTGTTTGGGAAAACATATATGACTCTCCTGACATGATTGATGAAGGATAGTAACATTTGGGTGTAGGATGAAAAGGAATTCGAGGTGGTGAAAAACAAAGACCCGGGTTTTCTAAAAAAATTGTCAAAGATAAATACCAAGCGTCACTCCTAATAGGGCTGTAGAAAATGGATTCACGCTCCCTAAGATTCAAAGACTGTGGGGATTTAGGAAGAGTTACTTCTTCGTCTAGACTGGCAAGTTCTTTAATAGAAATGAGGCCAGATGGAAGATCTTCAGTAACAATATTTCTTACCCTAGGTGAACCAGGATCACTAGAAGTTGGAGTAATAAATCTCGAGGATGTTTCCAAAATAGAAGGTTCAGTGTCAGGCTCAAAAATTTCAGGCTCTTCAGCTAATTCACTGGAAGGAGAAATACTACCAGTAATTTTAGAAACTGAAATCGGTTCTTGAATATGCTATGTTGTGGGTATTTGATGATCAGGATGAAAAACTATAGATGAACTTCCAACTTCTGTTGATCTAATTCTACCAATACTAGATGATACTAGAGCACACAACCCTTCAAGTTGACTTGGTGTATACTCAGGGGGCTTCCCCTGAAGTCTCCAGGACTGTCTTGGTAATTTTGCCACGATTAAATATTAATCAATCACATGCAAACAATGAAAATTTCAATAAAAACACCTAAAGTCTCTAAAGGAACAAACAGCTGAATCACACGCCTAAAAAATCTAAGAGTTCAAACCACGCACAAACAGTAACTTCTCGTACTAAAAACACTAGTTGGTTATGAAATCCAACTTAGTAGAAGTTTAATACAGAAAGGGCGGTTGGAACAGTTACCCTGACAACCTTCTTAATGAAACAAATTGGCACAAGTTTCCTCACAAAACCATCTCAAGTGAAGAGAACCCCCCAGAGAGTCCAAGTGAGTCTAGTCTACATCTTCTCCAGGTACAGTGAGATATTTCCTTCACCTTCACCTTAGGAAATAATCTTAAGCTTATGGACACTAAGGTTACCAACAGTAACAAATAAAACTGGGGGAACAATCTACGATCCGATTCCACGCGCAAGGGTAGAGTAACAAAGCTTAATCCCCTTGAAGGCTCCTCAACATGGTCAATCCGAGGTTTACCAACAAGTGACCCCAGGCTCCTTGACAATGGTTAATCTGAGGTTTACCGTTTGTAATGCGCGCAGATCTTCTATCTTTCCCAATGAAACATAATTGATTGTCTCAAAGGTTCGGACATGATCTCGTGATTAACTCCTTTAAGAGAAGCTTCCTAGATTGTACTAATTACAATTGTATTTATTTCCTACTGCAATATTGATCTACTTGTTTGTTTTTTCTATCTTGGAGAGTTAATTACTCCCTACTCCAAGATACTAGACTAAGCTATATTGGTGATAAGAGCCTTAAAAATAGAAAAGATTACTAGATCAATTTTAATTAAGTGTTGTTTTTATGGGTTGTTCTTTAAGTCAATAGGTATGGAAATGAAACTTTGATGGTGTGAAGACTCGACTCCAAATAAACTAAAAAATGCACCTAAAATGATAAACAATTCGTTTTTCTTTCAATGAAATTCTAGATGAAGAAAGAGTTCGAGAATGCAATTTCTTTAAGAAACAATTATTTCTTTCAACATGAAGAATAAATGAAAAAAAATCTTTTTGTTTGTTCAATAAGAACTCAAGACGAGACAAATAATCAATGCTCACAATAAATCCCTTTCACTTTCAAAACTCGAAACTACCAAAAAAAAAAAAATTTCTTTCAAAAGAGATCTACAAGTTTTTAAAAAAGCAATCAAAACTATGAAAACTAATTTTGAGATCTACAAACTTAGAAAATCTAATTGAATAAAAGCTTCAATTTTTTTTTGGAATGTTTTTCTTAGTTGTTCAGTAAAATAAGGATTCATTTGCCCAGAATAACAAATAAATCAAAAAACATCCAGATATGTTTTCTTTTGTAAAAATGAAATTTAGAACTTATAAAAAAGTTTGTTCAAAGATTTGCAAAGAGAAAGCTAGATCTATTTCTCAAAAAGGATGGATTTCGCAACCAAGTCAGACTCATCAAGAAGACAAAAAGACCAGTGTGATCTGAGGTATTTCAAGCTTCTAATCTTTGAGTCACTACAGAGACCAAGTGAAAACCACTCCAAGTATGCAAAACTTCTAGAAAATCACTCAAAACATAAATACTATTGGAACTCGCTCACAAGAGGTTTTTGACAGGAAAAATACAGATCTGGGCAGAGACTAAGAGTCTTAAAACAATCTAAACTTAAAATGGAAGAATAAAACTGAATATTTTCAAAAATTTTAACAGGGTCCGCAGGCCCCAGAAGCAACAGGTGCGGTCCCGCACTGGTTACTTAAGAAAAGTGCGAATATGCCCGCACTGTGTGAGAAGACAAAGTGCGGTCCCTAGAAAAGTTCAAGAAAAACTCAAAAAACTTCAAAACTTTTCAAAGTAAAATAACAATAACACTAAGCTACCCAGGCAAGTATACATCAATAAAAAACCAGAAAAATCATTTTCTCAAGTCAAAACCAAGGAAAACCAAAAATCCAAACTCATCCCCAATGGAGTCACCAATTTGTTGACCGGATAAATCAATCTTGCGGACAAGACCGATCTCCCTAGTATCAGAAGATAGTCTAGCATCAAACAGGCAAAAAAACCTATATTTCTCTGGACATATGCGATTTATAAATAAATACTAGAAAGGTGTTAAGATCTTACCTTAGATCTAGTGCTTGTATGAAGTAGTTGTCCTCCAATCGCTCGAAAGAGTTATCTTTGAAGACCTGCAATCACAAACAAGAAAATAGTCAAATAGCACTTGCATAGCATATATTCACAAATCATATCCATTATGGTGATCAATGAATCCACAAAATAAGCAATTAGATGACAGCTTATTGAGAAAAACAAACTTATTTGTATTAACTTTGAAATAGTAGAAGAACCTTACAACCTTTTCAGCCTTAATGTTGAACAGGTCCTCCTGAGGTCTGAAGCAGGAATCTCCTTTACTCTAACAAGCCTTGCACTCTTCCAACCGAGACACATAGAGGTAAGTAATCCTTCCTCACAAAATCTCAATTAAAAGAGTCTAAATTCCAACAGCACTTTACCTCAAATAATTCTAAAGCTTGAACTCCCTTTGAGGCTACCCAAGACCTCTTTTTATAGTGAAAAAGAGGAGGTTCAGTTCTAACTATGAAGGGATAGAATCCTCCTTCAAAGGGATAAGCTCCTCACATCAAGGGGTTAGCTCCTTAAGGCATGGGATGCATGAATGTAAAAAGAGTGAACTTGCCACTGCAAGATTCCTTCCAGAAGCTTCTAGAAATGACTGAAAGTGAGCTTTTGAGTTTACTTTGTGCCTTTTTAATCTTTTACAGGGGTCTGCACCCTTAACACAGAGAAAGTGCATTCAGGTACGCAGAAGTCATGAACATTAGGTGCGGGACCGCAGGTAAGACAAAGAGAAAGTGCGATACCAGAGTTTTAGAGACTTTTGAGAGCTTTTATCTTATTTTTAAGGCTTGACATGAGGAATTGATGTGTTAGACTTGCAAAGGAGGAAGTATGAGGGATAATGAGCTCATACAGATAGCAGAATTTCAAGATGACAATTTTCAGTGCAACACCCCATGTCCATCAGATCTAGGGATTCAAAGATCAACGATGAGCAGAGCACAATGGAGTTGATAATGTTGGACAACTTCTATCCATACATCGTGACAGATAGACAGAAACTCCAATGTTGAGGTGGTAAGATATTATTAAAATTAATAAAAAATTCATGCCTAAAGTAATTGACTACATGCGCAAGTAAATAGTACATTAAGTAACAATTATGTATTGCATAATGAGAAACGAAATTGATATAAATGTATTCAACCAGGATCCTTAAGTACATTTCTTATGATGCCTTAACACGAATGATTAACCACAATTTGAAATTTTTCCTTGCGCTGACTCAGGAATTTATTAATATATATATATGATGTAACAATGATATGGTTAATATGTACATAAATAGAATGAAATGAGTATGGTTATTAATGAAATTAGATAGTTAATTTTTTTATGGTATGTTTATTTTAGTTGTGACGATTGGTATCAGAGTGTGGTTACACGTTGCAGCCAGATGGGCCATTGAGATAACTTGGGTGTTTTAAATTTCTTGTTTTGAAAATGTGTACAATGACAGGATGTTTGGTAGAAAGTTCTAATGAGGAGAGGATCTAGTCACCAAACAACAAGAACTACAAGGAAAGCCCATCCCATGTCCAATCCTGAGATCAAACCATAAATGTGGGTGCAATTAAGCATGGACCAACACCACCAAACCATAGATTGCTAGAAGAACAACAATTTCAAACCAACATATTGTTGGATACGATGCAACAAGTCCAGACAGAGATGATTCGGGTACAAAGCGACAATGAAAGGTTGATGAGGGAACAAGAAAGGATACTCAAGAGTCTCTTGGATAAGCATAACCATCTTACCACACAGCCTAGTCTAGAGAGAGACACCCATGAAGAAGGAGAGAAACAGTAGCAAGTTCATAACAACCTAGAAGGGAGTCATACCGAACAGAGTAATAAGAGTATGAATTACAATGAACTTGAATCTGGTAATGCTTCAGATCAACAAGAGTTGAAGAAGCACAAAGTAGAATTACAAGGCGAGTTCTAGAAAATTATTCCTCCTACATTCGATGGAGAGGCTGAAGAAGTGGCGGAAGCTTGGATAATTAATATGAATAAATGTTTCCAAGTTTATGAATATAACATCAAACTCAAGGCTCTCTTATTTATTTATCAATTGCGGGAAAAAACTACATTATGGTGGGAAGAGGTGAAAAATGTGCGTGGAATTGAAGACTAGAATGTGACTTGGGATGAGTTTCAACAGTTTTTCAAGAACAAGTACCTAACTAGACGATTTGATGATGAGAAATCTCGAGAGTTTCATGATTTAAAGTTCGGTCAATTGTCTATGGATGAGTTCATCACTAAATTTACCTCTCTATTAAGATATGTACCATATTTGAGAGATGAAAAATAAAAGGTATAATGATTTTTGAGTAGTTTGCCAGCTTACATGAAGGAGAGGATCAAGTTTGTGAACCCAAAGACTATGATGAGGTAATAAGAAAAGCACAGATGTGCTATTAGCAGTCCAAGGTAAAGGGTGAAATTGGCAGAAGTTGGCCACAAAATAAAGGGCAGAAAGGCCTCTCGAATTTTAAAAACAACAAACCAAGAAATTATAAAAATTCTGTGAGAAATTTAACAAATAGGCTATTTGGGAAAAATAAGAAAAAACCCAAATGGGCAATTGAAGAATGATCTACTGAGGCCTCTAGTAGGCCAGACCTTGGATAGTCCCAAAAACCACCATTACAATGTTGGGGATGTGGTGAGGCACATTATTTTAAGAATTGTCCTCATCGAGAAAGAAATGAATTTACAACCAATCTGCAGAAGAATCTACAGTAGGGGTTGTTGCGTGAAACATATCTAGGATCAATGCTGCACTAGAAGATTGACAAGAGGATTTCTAGCCAACTATGATAGAACTGGAAAGTAAGCTACAATCCCAAACTTTTTCCATTTTGGTTGATTCTTGTGCTAGTTTAAGTTATATAAACCACTAAGTAGTTGAAAATTATAAATTGCAAAGCCATAAATTTAAAAGTCCATAGCTGGTATAATTGATTACAGGAACAAAGAGACGAGTTAATGCCAAAATCTCAAATTGTATTTTGAATATCAAAGAACAACATATAACTGTAGAACTTAATATTATAACTTTGGGCTCCTATGATATTTTGTTGGGAATGGACTAGTTAGAAAGACATTGGTCATTGATAGATTGCAAGGAGAAAGTTATCCATTTTAAGGCAGAAGATGGTACACGTTAAGAATTGCAAGGAATTAAGAAGCCACTTCGATTGTGCCCCATTATTGCATCTCAGATGGGTAAATGCATAAGAAAGTGGTGTCAACTTTATGCAATTTAGGTGGGGTTTTCTAACTCCAAGGACAAGACCCTTATGTTGGAAAATATACATTTTGTCCAAGAATTCATGGACTTGTTTCCTGAAAATATTCCAGGATTACCAACGAAACGAGACATTGATTTTACTATAGAATTAATACCCTAGGCAGCGCCTGTGTCACGAGCACCATACAGAATGAGTGTGCCTGAATTGACAGAATTAAAAATGTAGCTGCAAGAACTAATGGACAAAGGATAAATTCAGCCAAGTGTGTCCCCTTGGGGAGCACTAGTGTTGTTTGTTAAGAAGAATGACGGTATGATGCGGATGTGCATGGATTACCGATAGCTTAATAATTTGACTATCAAAAACAAGTACCCATTACCATGTATAGACGACCTCTTTGATCAGGTGAAGGGAGAAATGGTATTTTCCAAGATTGATCTGAGATCTGGGTATCATTAGATACAAATTAAGGATGAGGACATATCCAAAACAAATTTCCGTACCCGGTGCAGACATTATGAATTTTTGTTGTTACCAATTGGGTTAACCAATGCACCAACAACTTTCATGAGCTTGATGCATGGTATCTTTCACCCAATTTTGGATAAATTTGTTTTAATCTTCATTGATGATATGTTGATCTATTCTAAGAATATTGAAGAGTACAAGGAACACTTATGCTTGGTGCTGAAAATGTTACAAGAAGACCAAATTTACACTAAATTTAGTAAATGTGATTTTTACAAAGAACAAATCCAATATTTGGGCCATGTAATATCTGTTGAGGGGATTTCTGTAGACCCAAAAAAGATAAAGAGGATTATGGAATGGAGAGTTCCTAGAAATTTAGCAGACATACATTCATTAATGGGCTTAGATGGTTACTACTAAGATTCATTGAATTTTTCTCTAAGATAGCCTTCCCATTACCTCCTTGTAGCAGAAAGGGTGAGTCTTTAAGTGGAATAAAGAGTGTCAAAGCAGTTTTGAATGATTAAAATAACTATTAATATTTCCCCTATAATGAAAGTAGCGGATCCATTTAAATAATTCGAAGTCTGCACTGATGCTCATAAGGAAGGGGTGGGAGCAGTATTGACCCAAGAAGGTAAGGTCAGAGCATATGAATCCAACAAATTGAAGGATCATGAGCAAAGGTACTCTACCTATGATTTAGAGTTAGTTGCACTAGTACATGCCCTTCGAGTTTGGAGACATTACTTGTTGGGGAAAAGGTTTGTGCTAAGAACTGACCATAGTAGTTTGATTGGCTACTTTAAACAATATGATTTAAATGCATGTCAAGCAAGATGGAATGCATTTCTAAATGAATTTGATTTTTACATTTGACATGTAAAAGGTAAGGAGAACCATTTTTCCAATGCTTTAAGCATAAAATTACATTGCATCTATGAACTTTATTTTAATCAATTTGAATCTAAGTTCTAGGAGTAGATCATGGAGGTAGTAGAGAGAGATACTGAATATCAATTCTTATGGAAGCAAGCAAGAGAGTCCAAAAAACAAGGAAATAAATCATATTATGAAATTAATGATAAACAACTCTTGTTATTTCGAAGGAATATATGTATTCCAAATAAGATGACCTTAAAGGAGATGATTTTGGATGAGTATCATTAGAGTTCCTATGTAGGACATCTCAGATATCAAAAGATCCTAACAAAAATTAGGAAAGACTATTTCTAGCCTAGAATGCATAAAAAAATTGCTGAATACCTAACCAAATGTTAAGAGTGTCAGAAAGTCAAGGTGGAGCACCAACACCATTGGGATTGCTTAAGCCTATTCCTGTACTGGAATGGAAATGGGAAGTCATTTCACTTGATTTCATCACAAGATTACCAAGAAGTAAAAGGCACAATGATTCAATTATGGTAGTGGTGGATAGGCTCCACAAGGTAGCTCATTTCATACCTTTCCAGTCAACTTACCATACCATACAAATTGATGACATATTCATGAGATAAATATTTAGACTGCACGGTATTCTGATAATCGTCATCTCGGATTGAGATGTAAAGTTTACATCAGCTTTATAGAAGACACTATTCAAGGGCTTGGGAACACAAATCTAGTTTAGTACCGCTTATCATCCTCAAACGAATGGACAGACGGAGAGGTTGAATCAAATATTAGAGGATATGATGCACATGTACGTGATGCAACAACCCACAAAGTGGGAAGAGTATGTGCATCTTGTCGAATTTTCTTATAATAACGGATATCAAGAATCCCTCAAGATGAGTCCTTTTGAAGCATTGTATGGGAGACAATGTTGGACCCCCATAAATTGGAGAAGTCTGGAAACCAAATTGATGCTGGGACCAGACATGCTAGAAGAAATGGAGGTTGAGGTAAGAAAGATTAGGTAGAACTTAAAAGCAGCCCAAGACAAGAAAATGATATATGCAGGCCGAAAGAGAAATTTCTGGGAATTTGAGGTGGGTGACCATGTATATGTGAGAATTAAACCAAAGAAGAGTACTTTGAGGTGGAATACTTGTGCCAAATTGGCTCCCAGGTATTACAGAACTTTCCAAATCTTGGAACGGATAGGGTCGGTGGCTTATCGATTGCCTCTGCCTAGTCACATATTGGTACAAAATGTGCTCCATGTATCTCTATTGAAGCGATACATACATGACCCCAATCATGTGATACACTGGCAAAGTATACATGTAATTTATGATTACGTTATGGCTTGCAAATTAGAAGGTTCCTTAATTAAATTAATTATAAATTTTTTGTTTTCAGGTAGAAATAGACGACGATTTTTTGGTATAACCTCAGTGTATTCTCGATCAGAGAGAAATAACGTTCCGGAGGTGAGTCATCCCTAAAGTTAAGGTGCAATGGAATCACTTTAGCCTAGAGGAGGCTACCTGGGAGGATGAAAACTTTATTCGAGAGACATATCCTGAAATGCTTTCAATGATGAAGTAACACTGAGGACGATGTTTGCCTTAGTGGGGGAATATGTAACATCCCGTTTTATTTTAACTATGGTTGAAATACTTTTACAAATACATCTGAATTATTAAGTGAAAAGAGAATTAACAAATATGGTTATTCGTTAGTAAGACTTGAGTTTATTTCATAAATAAAATTGATAATTATCTTGAGTAAATGGATTAACTGAATGGTAAAAGAACTCAAATATTCCAGAGTAAAAGTTAGAGGCAGTTTCTGACAGTTACCTTCCCCAAGAGGATAAAAAGGAAATCCTGGGAAGGGGAAGGGGTTTTGTTTAGAAAGAAAGAAGACGGTTAACAATAGTATGTTGTGAAGGAAAAAGTTATCCAGCGCTGGTAGGAAACCAATAGAGCTATGAAAACTGAGGGAAGTGTAGGCTGGACTGAGTTCCTAAGGCCTAACTTTTGATAAATTACCTACTACCTAAGACTCTGGTGTGGAGCACTGGGGGAGCAGAGGATGTGATTTCCTCTCTCAAGGTTGGGCGAAACCATCAGTTATCCGAGAGGAAAAATACAGAGATACGTATTTCCATTTTATTTTTATAGTTTAAGTGATAAAAAGAAGTGAGTAACTTAGTTTCACTGTTATTTTATTTATTCATCTCTATTAGGATTGAATAGTATAGAATTTCCAATTTCTTAAAAGTAGAAGACAAAATCTGGAAGTTCATTTTAAATAACCAGAAAAGCTGGAACGTGGTTATTTAGAAAATATAAATTATTATATGTTATGCTATTGGAAATCACTACAAATTTCTACAACCTAAACTCTATATAGAAGGAAGACCCCATATGATACAGACTGAATATTATGCATTAAAAATATTAATTCTTTGCTACATGTGATAGAACTAAAGAGAATACACTATCAAGGCTTAGTAATCTAATCAAGAAACATAGAATCTGTATGTATATGGGTGAAAAAATTATTTACAAATATAGAATAATGAGGCTCATAGGTTTAGAGCCGAGCCTCGTGATGATAGGGTTGGGATCATGGTCCTCTGGCCATTGCTTCCGAAATAACTAAAACATACTAATAATAATTGAGAAGAATAAAGTAGGTGTTTTACCAATCATAGAAGAACTTCCTTCAACTGTGGGTACTATCAAATCTGTAGAAATAGAAGGCACAACAAGATCAGGGTTTCCCAGATTCATCTGGAAACCTGGTTGACCAGAATTACTTTTTCCTAGCTTCAATTGTATTTCCTCCTCACCTTTAAACTATATTTTAGCTTTATTTGATGGTTGTACATCTTCCATCTCCATGTCCATCATTTCAACAGTATTTATTTTCAAATACTTCTCTTTAACTGTAGGAATATCAATTTGTAGATGGGAATCTGGAGCTTGCAGCGACAATTTTCATGGCGGAACTAGGGTTTTCTATCTCCTTCGCTGAAATATTTTGGCGACTTACCTAACTGAAACTACTGCTAACAATGGCAGAACTCTACCAGAAACATGGTTTTGGCATCGTATGGGGCCGCTATATTATTTCGATGGCGCACACTATGGAAACCCATCATTTGGTCGAATGCTCAATCGGTCGCGCTCTCACCAACTGATGGAGACAACGTTATTCTCGACCTGTTTCGTGTATTGGGACGCTGCCTCTGTCATTGTTTTGTCCCCTTTACCACCTGTATTTTTTGTATCCAATGACCTTTTTACTACCCATTTCTGGTATTACAGCTTCCTGTGACCGTTCTTCTTTGACTGGTAGTTGGACTCTTGAATTAACAATTTCTTATTAGGGTTTTCAATGGAGGGGGCTCTGGATTAATAGCTTGTGGATTATTCTCAGGACCCATATGCCTAGGGGGATATTTGGACTCTTGCTCATTATTTATCCTTCGGTATGTATGTCTCTCACCTCGCTTCCTCTCCTTTTACTTGTCCTGCTTTTTCTGGCTCCATAGCTTCTGCATCCTCCACAGTTACCTTCCCTAACCTCGACTCATTCCCGATACTTGACTTCTCACCCTCATCCCTCGCTATTCTCTCAGATGCTGATCTGGACCTCGTCTCCTCTCCGGATCTTCGTCCCCCATCCCCTACATCTTTAGCCTTCCTCTCGCAGACCCTCTCTCTCACTTCGGCTGCTCCCTCTTCCACCCACCCCTGCTCACTAGCTTTGGTGCCTCCGCTCACCTCAACCACAACTTCCCCTCACTCCGCTCCCCTCAAGGATATTGGTAACCTTCTGGGAACATAATTGGACCATGACTGCTCATACATTGACTTTGGCGAGATGGCATTTGCCCACATTCTGGTACATCTGGATATCGGGGAAGGATTTAAGGAGGCCATCAATATTCAATTGTGCAATTCTACTTGGGCGCAGCTATCGGATTATGAGGGGGTTCCTTTCCATTGTCTTCGATGTCACAAAGTTGGACATGTATTTAAATATTGTCCATTAAATGGACAGACATTGACACCTTGCTCTCACAGTGGTCTGCATCCTATTGCTCTGGTTTCGGTCTTGTTGCAGCGACAAGCACAACTCATTGGCTCCTCATGACACCTGATCACTCCTCGTAGGTGGATTACACATAAACAGATGTGGATGCCCCTTTCTGGGTCACTCGATTTATGGCTGCTGCTACATCTACTGGACTCCTTTCGGATGACGGTACTCCCTCTTCTCCTCCTTTTACATTTTTGTATTTTTTTATCTACGACATCTATTTAGTACTCGAATCCCTCTCTGGCTAGATTCTATACCCCTTCCATTATTTTTCCCCCGTCCCTCCTTACCTCTCCTATACCCCCCTACCCCCCCTACCATACCAAATCTTTCATCATCATCTCCCCCCATCTCCTCACTTTCACCTTCCTCTCTTATCCCCTCACTCCCCACTTACTCCCATATTCTTCCCAATCAATCCATTGTTGTTGAATCATCTGAAACCTCAGCCACACATTCCTACATTTTGTGCCCTCGCATTTATACCCTAGCTGGCCTTGGTCCACTACCTTGCCCCTCTCACATTCTACACAAGTCCACTCGCGGTCGACACTCACATATTTTGAAGGCCATTATTCAGGCTAGTTTTGAAGTTTCCTCTAGTACACAACTCTCCATCTATGGGATCCTTAGAGAAAGAAAATCCCCACTCCTGGTTTCTCAATGATTTGTCTTTATTTGAACTTCCGTGGGTTGTCTAGCTCTGTGAAGCGTCTCGCTCTTAGATGCCTCTTCACTACTTCCTCAACTGATGTCATCCTCCTCTAGGAAACTCATGGTTCGTCTGAACTTTTTATACAAGCACTTGCCTCCCTCCTCCCTTCGTGGACCATCCATGCCATTGATGCAAATAGTCGCTCAAGTGGTCTAGCCCTCTGTATTAACCCTCGAAACATCAAACTACTTAATGTATGGGGAAGGAAATTCATTTTGGGGATGGATGTCTTCTCGGAAGCCCTTAGTATCCAATTTGTATTATTAATGCATATGGACCTGTACCAACAAGCAGCAGTTCTGGATGTCACTTATGAATTCTTCAGTGCTTAGTTCTGACAATATTATTTTGGCTGGAGACTTGAATTTCTCTCTTGGGATCTTAGAGTCCTAGGGACCTAATTCACATGCAGACCCACTCTCTGATTTCTTTAGACACCTTCTCTTTACCCATCAAGTGGTGGATCTCCTCATAACTACTCCCTCTCCCACCTGGCGCAACAGGCGCACTAGGGTCATTTTGGTTGCTCATAGGCTTGATCACTTCCTCATCATGGAAGGTTTACTATATTCTCTCAGCTCATTCAGACAATGGATTGGCTCTGGTGGAATCTCAGACCACTCTCCGATTTATCTGGAAATCACTGGGGTCTTTAACAAGCTAGCTACTCCTTTCAAATTATGCTCTGTGTGGTTACAAGATACAAACTACATCAACTTAGTGGACACAAAGTGGAGACTCCCTCCACCACAAAGCCTCCACTCGCCATCCTCCATTTTTGCACACAAACTACTCTCTATTAAGAAGGAGTCTATTACTTGGGCAAGGAATAAGAAAATAATGGAGGACCAAGAGCTCTCCAATATTGAACATAATATTCATAGACTGGAATGCTCTATTGGGGGAGGTTTTGCAATAGCAGTTGATAAATTACAGCTTATTAAACTAGAATCTGATCGACTAAAGATCCTACAAAGGAGGGATGAAGTTTGGAGACTTAAAAGTCATGCTACTTGGATCAAAGCAGGTGACAAAAACTCCAAAATCTTCCATCAATTTTCCAAGGATATAAAGACTATCAATCCATTTTGGAACTCGACAATGAGGATGGGTCTACTGCTTCTACCTTTTCTCAATTTGCAAAGAAGGGTATCAAATTTTTTCGTGATATTTATAAGGCACCTCTGCAACCCTCTCTGACTGAAATCATTAAGGTGGCCTCCCTTTTTCATATATATGTGGAACCTGTAGCAGAGGAAGACCTCCTTTCACCTATATTGATGGAAGAATTATAATTTGTTCTTAAATGGTTCAAAAAGGACAAGAGCTATGGTCCTAATGGATGGTTCATGGAATTTTACTTGGATTTATTTGATCTTCTGGGACATGATCTTTTGGAGGCGGTAAGAGATCCGAAAAACTAGGCGCATCTATGAGGCCTTTAATGCTACCTTCATTTC
This sequence comes from Pinus albicaulis, assembly GCA_034641835.2. Lineage (NCBI taxonomy): Eukaryota > Viridiplantae > Streptophyta > Pinopsida > Pinales > Pinaceae > Pinus > Pinus albicaulis. The sequence continues at coordinate 1,429,843,213 of CM076579.1, read as the reverse complement.
CCTTATCCAAAAAACTGATCATCCCTCCTCTTTCAAATATTTTTTCTTGATTTCTTTATGCAATTGTATCTACAAGATTTTGGCCGAAATCCTTGCAAACAGATTGAAACCCATTTTATCCAATTTTATCTCACCTGAACAGTTCGCATTTCTTGAAAATTAATAGATCCATGATGCAATAGGCATTGCACAAGAAGGATTACATTCTATGCACACTAATAATATCAAAGGCATGATTCTCAAGATTGATTTGGCAAAAGCTTTTGATCAAGCTAGTTGGCTCTATATCCGCATGCTACTTACACACTTGGGATTCCCCTTACAGATTATTAATTGGATAATGTGTTGCATTACCTCGGTTTCTCTTGGCATTCTCATTAATGGGGCTGCAACCAATTTTTTTCATGCTGAGTGAGGACTTCGACAGAGGTGCCCATTATCTCCCCTTCTATTTATCCTAGTTATGGATGGTCTTAGCAGATGTATAAATGATGAATACTGCTGTGGCAGAATGAAAGGAGTTCGCATCTCGGCAAACTGTATACTCACACGCCTATTATTTGTTGATGACATCATACTCTTTCTCGATGGCGCTCTTAGTGATTCGAAAGTAGTTTAATCCATCTTGCTTCTATTTTGTACTGCTACTCGTATGCAATGTAATAATAAAAAATCTACTTTGACATGTCATGGATTCTCACCACATGAGATCCATTATGCTTAGCAGCGATTCCAATTCACCCTCACAAGATTTGAGGATGGATTGAAGTACTTGGGATTTTACCTCAAACCAGTGAGCTATAAAACTATTGATTATAATTGGCTTATTACCAAGATCGAAAAATGATTGAACAACTGATGTCATCGTTGGCTATCAAGGGATGGTCGGCTGACACTGATCAAATCTGTCTTAGAGGCCATTCCGGTATACTGTTTGTCTCTGGCTTGGATTCCTAAAGGAATACAACACAAGATACAACTGATCTACAGAAAATTATTATGGCTCGGTGATAAAGAAGGTCATACTTTCACCTGGAGAAAATGGACCTGTATTGCTTTACCTAAGTGATGGGGGGGTTGGGGTATCAAATATTTATCGACCTTTTCTTTGGCACTGGCTGCTAAACTTGGATGGAATCACTGGTAATAGTTTATGGACCAAGGTGGTCATTCAGAAATATATCCATCCACTCAATCCTCTTGAATGGCTTCGTCTTTTACCGGTGCACTATCCCTGTTGTTCAACAATTTGGCACGATGTCCCTTCCTCGATTCTACATATCAGTGCAGGTTTGGCATGGAAAATTGGTAATGGTTACAAGGTTTGTATTGGGTGGGATTCATGGGCAAGCTGCAGCAATGCACACCTCCTCCCGAATGCACTTATTGAATCTCTCAATCGTGCTGGATTTCTGACACTCAACCACATTGCTGACAGAAACCGAACTACCCTATTTACTCAAGGCTGGCTTGGCCATCAGGAACTACAGATACAACTGCAATGGATTGAGATATGGTCTTCTTATCTGGATGCATTAAGAGATACCTGCATTAGAATTTTCGATCGGGAGGATGAACTTATGTGGATTGTTTCTAAATAGGGTTTATATATGCCCAAAGAGGGGTATATTCATATACACTGAGCACACAGACTTGAATCCTTGCTCCCATGGTGGTGCAATATCTAGAAATTAAAGGGACCTGCGAAATATAGGCTCCTCATGTGGTGTATTCTTACTGATAAAATTCCCACGGGGGAAAATCTCCAGAAAATAACACTTATTGGCCCCCATAAATGTCCACCTTTTCCTTCATTTTCATGCTACTCTTCAAATCCAGTTTCTTATATGCTCCTCCATCAATCATAATCTTCGTTGCGAGGGGAATACTCTTATAGAAGCTTGGGAGCATAGGTGGATTTCTGCAGTTCCCCATAAGTTGAGAAAACTGCCGATTTTAATTTGTTGGAGCTCCTAGATGGCCGGCAATCAGACCATCTTCCTCAACATACCTCATCACTGGCCCTCATATGTTTCCCTCATTATCTTCATTTACCACTTGATACCAGATGATCCACCCCCTCCACAGCCTCGAATTATCACCCCTGAGATTATTGACTTCACTCTCCCTTGGTCCTATTTCGATGGATCCGCACAGACTCATGGCTGTGGTGGTGGCTTCATACTTCATCATTCTCTCCACCATTTATATATATTCAAGATTGGACTTGGACGTGGCACCAATAATTTTGTAGAACTCTCCTATCTTCTATACCTCCTTCAATTTTCCGTCACAAAAAATGTTCATGCTCTACAGATATTTGGGGATTCCAAAATTGTCAATGACTGGTTTAACTTACAAAAAACCTGTCACATACACACACTTCAGAATATCTTGGAAGAATTTCTAGAGCTCAAAATACAATTTGATCCTATTTCATGTCGACACATTTACAGGGAGAGGAACACAATTTCCGACCTCCTTTCCAAGGAGGCGACGCACCTATTGACTGCTCACATGGAGATTCAGGAGCAAAATCATCATGCATATTATTAGTATTTCCACCGACCTTTTATACCTGATCATTGGAGGGGGGGCATCCCACATTAGAGGCAGCAACTGTTTTTTATCATTTTTTCTCATAGTTACTATTGTATATATTCTCTCAGACTACTGTTTTTGTTGTTCTACAACATGTATTTATGCGGCACATAGCATATGTATTTAATTTTTGCTACACTACAACTATCTATTGATAGATTCATTATTGATCTGCATATGCATTTAGCATATACAACATGTAACGTTTATTCAAAGTAATAAAAGCTACGATTTTTCCTCAGGAAAAACAACTGAGAAGAAGCAAGCTGTAGCAAATTCAATTATTATAAAATGTCAGAAGGAAGCTAAAGGAAATTACAACTTAATTCTGAAGAAATTCAAACAGTAAAAATCTAAGAAAAATGCACTGTCATGATAACCGAAAACTTCTTTAAAGACAAAAAAACCCTGAATTTTTAACCAGTCACAAGACCCTCAGGATGAGTCAAATAGTGAGATAAATGCATGAAAAAAGGAGTCATTCAGTTCGTATATACATTAATTGCAAAAATAATTCAATGAGTATAAGAAAAATATATAGATTAAGTCTCTTCTACTTTTGTAGGTTTTTGCATTGAATCACACAGGTTTACCTCTGAATTAAAAATATATGGACATAGCCTAACTGTAAATACATAGTGTTGTAGGCCTCTAGACCCGAAAGGGATGAATACAATAGATGGTTAAATTATTCATGAAAACACTGAACAATAATATTACCCCCAAAATCCCTTGAACGAGAAGAAGGACTCAGAAGCCCTTGCATGCAAAAGAGAAACCGTGGCCAGATGTCGCACCTGTTCACACAGAGTGTATAGCCCTCGGTAACCTAAAAGAGATTAAAAGAAGGATGCATAGTTGGATAGCAAGGGGCATACATGTGGTGGTCGTCTTGGAATTATTGTGCTGAGTTTGAAAGGACCCATGTGGTTCCAACATAAACCAAACCTGCAAAAAAATGAAGATCGAGAAGGGGTTAACCTTGGTTGAGTGGGAATAGGAAAAACCCTTAAGGAAAACATGAGATTAAAACATTAAATGAATCAGAAGGAAAACCCATTAAGGGTCCTAAAAAATTACTTGCACAGGTCATCCATTTAATGGCCCAATTCATACCATTGACTCAGTGTGAATGAAATAATGAAAATTCTAACCAGCATGGAAATGTTCGACGAAATTTTCCCCAGGAATTAAGATAGACAGGAAAACAGAGGAAGACCAAATGAAATACCCTTCTAGGGGTTAGCCGCCGCACATTAAACTCTTAACCAACAAAGCAGAAACAGTAAGGTATGTATCAGAGTGTACCTGGAACATGGAGAAGCTCAACATAATGACCTAGCATAAAAACATTGACATATTAACTAAATGCAGTACTGGGAAACCGCTCGAGCTTCATGGCATAGCACGAAACAATATATATATGTTTATGAAGGAAATAGTTAGGCATGGACCAGTTATGTAAAGCCAAACATGATGCATGGTGGGCGAACTAATACTTGAAGTGCCAAGACGGGGACATACAGAACTACCTCAAGCACCGATAGGGAGACATGCAGAGTTGAACCATTCTGGAAGTAGCAACGAATGAGCCATGGTTGTGGAGCATAGGGTGGGTAGTTACCCTAACCTTCCCTGCTTACCCCATGTTCGTCAGATCTAGTGATTCAAATATCAACGGTGAGCAAAGCATGATGGAGTTGATATTGCTGGACAACTGCCATCCATCCATCATGATAGATAGCCGGAAAATCCAATGTTGAGGTGGTCATATATTATTAACATTAATAAAAAGTTCATCCCCAAAGTACTTGACTACATGCGCAAGTAAATAGTACATTCAATAAAAATTATGTATTTCATAATGAAAAACGAAATCCATATAAACGTATTCAACCGAAATCCTTAAGTACATTTCTTATGATGCCTTAACACGAATGATTAACCACAATTTGAAATATGTCCCTGCGTTGACTCGGAAATTTAGTAATATATCTATGATGTAACAATGATATGGTTAATATGTACATGAATAGAATCAAATGAGTATTGTTAGTAATGAAAGTAGATAGTTATTTTTTTATGGTATGTTTATTATAGTTGTGACGATCTCCATGGTTAAGAATATTGCTACATGTTTTTTTAAACGTTATATGTTTAACTCATATATGAATTATTTTTGCAATTAATAATAATAATAACTCACCAATTTCACCACATGTTGCAAAGGAAACCTCGTAAGGCGGTAAACTATAACACAAGAAATAATAGCATAGAATAATGAAGTAAAAGAATTATTCAATTTTTTCTCTTTACTGACATATCCTTTTTGATCATATGTTATGTTTCATAGAGATTCCAACCAACCCAATAATCTAGAATATGTTCAAAATGAAGGCAATGTGCAACATTTAACTCCAAAGTATTTATGGAAATGCTTTTCATTATAGATACCCATGGCTCAAAAATTTAGTAAGCTAAATTGAGCAAGGGGGCAAGGTATAATAATGGAGAAATTGGGCCTCCCAAATATTTAAAAATATTTGTGGGAAATTTGCATTTGGTGGGCCATAGCCATACATAGAACACCCTCAAAATTAAGGGAAAGACAAATGTTATACATTTTTTCCCTGGCCCATCACACTCAATTGTTGCCTGTTTCCTCAAACCATTAAATCACCTAATTTCAAGTTGCTTTTGGAAGGTGGATATATCATTAAAATCCTACAATAGATGGAATGTGTCATCAACAATTTTTACTCCATCTCAAGTCATCACAAGAAACAAATGTCAGATAAAGAGAAAGTGAGGGGCAGATCCATAAAGTATCACCTCCAAAATCCTAAAGCAGTCAAAATGTCAGGAGTTTAAAGCTTCCAAAAAGAAATAGAGAACCATAGAAGCTAATTAAGCCATGAAATAAATTAAATAACTCCTAAAACAAACAAGAAATGATTAACCTATACGATGATCTCCTATAGTTTTCTTGTCCTCCATAAAAATTGAACAATGCATAGCATCAACATGACTGGTAATAAATAAATGATTTCTATTAGTTATGATCTCATCTCCACTCATATGAGAACATGTGCCCTTGTTACTGATTTGTTGATAAGGTTCCATTGTCGACTATTGAACATCTGGACTAATTACCAACATACATTGATCATATTTCAACCTAAAAGCATACACTGAAATGCAAATTAATAGCTGTAGTAAATTACTTTGAAGGATGAAAATGTTGAAATGATTCAAATTCATTGTAAGATGCATGAGGTTTTGATAAATTTTTTTGAAAGGATTGGAACTTGTTTTTGTAATGCACGAAGTTTTGATTCATACAACAGTAAATTAGTCTGAAGTGTGAAAGAACAACCATGACTCGGAACAATATAAGGTTAGGATATGAAAATTTTGAAATGAGACTTGGTTATGAATATTTCATTTAATGCACATTAAAAACCTATAATATAGTCATTACAAGCCCAATCTGAAAACAAAATACAATGTTCAAGACAAGAAGGTGATAAAAAGACAAGATGCAACCCACTTTCCTAGTTCACAATTATACAACCAATTAAGTCATTGTTGTTTCAAAGTGTAGGGGTAGAAAAAAGGATTTTATTATGTTGGAGTATTTTCCAAATATTATGAATATTGCAACTCACATTGACAACTTGAAATTTTCAATGATCATGGTCTCCTCAGATCAAGTGCTTCTTGTTGCCCTCAATTATGCTAATGGAGGTATACATTCCTCCATCCTTCACATTTTGTTTTATATGTAAGTATTTGTTCATTGCAATTTCATTCAAAATTGGTGTGTGGGCTAGTGAGAATGAGGGGTTATGGTTTGATGTGATGGGAATTGGAACATTGAAATTGATCGTGGCCCATTTGAATCTCTTTTGCTCCAATTTGAAAATTTCCTACATGTATCTTGCAATATAATTTTCCTTCAGGATTCACACCATATAAGATAATATATGTGACTGAAATGTGAACATTTGTGAATAAAACCATTATGTTACTGAGTCAAAACCCAAACAAAGGTCTCAGGCTCCATTCATTGAGTGCCCTTAGTAACTATGAGGAAAATTGAAGCTGAAATACTATGATAATTGAAAATTCGTAAGCATCCAATGCAAACCACCCAAGACACTATAAGAATGTGATTTCCTAATAATCACAGGGCTACCTTAGTCCTGAGCTTGGCCAGTTCGATATTAATGAAAAAAACTTCATACCTTGATCAAATAATTTGCACCCATTGCATAGGCCATTGGAGGTTTGGTGCAATCTAAGGGTAACATCGATATAGTGGGTTATTGTAATGCAGTGCTCTACAATCAGATACCAATTAAATTTTGTTAAAATACATAATACTGAAATACGAAATATTTAATATGAAATCATCGATGGGGTCTCACTGAGCATTGAATTTGTCACGGGGTTTCATTATTATTCTGGCATGCCCCACCCAAATGTTATGTGAAAATAAAAGAAGGAAAGAAGCCAAATACTTGGTAGAATAGTAGAACTGTCAACTAATCTGAATGAAGTATGTCACCTTTGGGCATGTTTCTTTTCTTCTCACCTAGCTCACCAACCATTCCCTTAATTTTAGTGAAACTGTGAGGAAATAGATCAACATACTCATGGAGAGAATATACAAGATCAATTACTGTCATCTCATCCTAGTAGTCACCTATCACTGCGAGTTCAGGTTGCTCAGATGTATATGTTACCTGAATTCAAAATAGAATGGAATTTAAAACAAATTGGTGGAGAACCAAAGTGGTATGACACAAATTATTATTCCCCCATACTTGAGTTGGATCATCATGTTCTCAGTTTCCCTCCTTATGACTAGCAGGCTAGAATGATGGTAGGTTGGTATGGATTCATGCATGGAATTAGTGAGTTGCCATATCGACCTGTTGTTGGTGGATAAATGTAAATGATGGGAATAGGAGGTAGAATTCCACCGATGATGTCAAGTAATGGACAGGCTCTGACATCAGTTTAGATGCCTCTATATAGTTATCAAAAAAATATATATGCACCCACAAATTGTTTTTGGTACTACCTTTGCATCAAGTACTATCTTGCTAATTTAGGTTTGATTGTTGGCTTTGCTTTCTAGAACTTGATTGGGACCCTCAAAATGAAGAAATATTCATGGAGTTGGAGCTAACAAAACTCCTCATTAACATGTAACAAATTTTTTACTAGTTCATTTTCGACATCTCCAAGAAAAGGGTAACACACAAAATATTCGAGCTTGATATTATTTTCCCAATCAAACTTGTCCTGGAAGCATTGTTGTTCAAGCCACCTGTATATTGTATCTTTCATGATCTAGCACCAAGCCTAGATTTGGCTAAGCCATCATCATGTACATGATTCACATATCATCTCCACTTTGCCTTTTGTGCACTTTTTTGAGGATGGAATGTTTTAGTTTTTTTCAAAAAACTCAAATAGCACCAGTCATAGACCAAGATGAAGGTAAACAAAGTATATTTCCAAAAAAATACAACAAGCTACAATTATTCTCATATATTAGTTTTTGTCAATATTTCATTTTTTGATCAATTGATTTCATTTTCTTAGTGACAGTTATTGCATTAAAGTCACTTGATCAGAAGTGGAGTACAAGTGCAAATTCTAATACATGGAAGACTCCATGGAATCTTACTAGAGATCCATGCACTGGATAAGCTATTGACATTATGTCCATTAGCAATGCTTTTATGAATCATGCCTTCAAATGTGATTGCATCTTCAACAAAAATTCCACTTGTCATGTTGTGAAAATGTAAAACTTCTTGTAACTATAGCATTTTGATTTCTTTTTAGGTCCGCTTAAGTTAGATTTAATGCATTGCTACACTTCTAGTGAGCATGAAGTTATGCTTATTGATTTTTAGATATCATCACAAAGTGGTCTATTTTCAAATTATAATTACAAAACCCAAGTATCCTAAGCCATTAGTTTCTCTCTTGCTTGCATGAAATCCTATACAATTGACATAACAGGAGAAATTCCTGCAAAATTGGCTAAGCTGACTTACCTCCAAGATCTGCAAGCTCTTTCTTATTTTTTGGTCTAATTTCCGCAGGGAATTGTATTTTTTTTTAATATAAGATTGTACAAAATAACTAACATATCATGGTTGTGGTTTCAAACATCATTGATTAGTAACAAAATTTTACAAACACATAATATTATGTTTTTACACATCATGGTTGTGGTTCCAACATCATTGAATAAAAACCAAATTTTACCTATACATTATATTATGTTCTTACATATCATGTTTATTCTTCTCAAAATCATTGACTGGTGAAAAAATGTTACAAACACATTATATTAAAAGTAGTCTAACAATGCCACAATTTTTCTCGGAAAATGGTTGAAATTTCGACATGATTTTGGTAAAAATCTAGTATAATTTTTGGTAAATCTGGGTTATACCTGTCAAGCTTCAAGATTTCGGGCGCCCCAAGGGTTTTTGATGGTGTTGAATCGATTTCCACCATAAAAAATCTGATTCAAACACATCCTGTGGTAAGAGTTTTTGAAATACAAAAATTGGCCAGATTCCAATAAAAAATGTCTTTCCCAACGAAATTGTGGCCTCGGTAAACAATGCCATTATATTATGTTATCACATATCATGGTTGTGAAATTTTCATGGAAGGAACTTGGGACAAAATTATTTGATGGGACTAGTACCTGCCTTCCCAGATAACGTCACAAACATGCAGTACTTGTGAGATACTTCCCTTTTTGATCTATGTTCTTTAAAGTTTATTAATTGATTATGTAATTCCCTGGATTAAAATGGATTCCATCTAAAGGCATCAAGCATATTCATGAATTCAGGTCCTTTGGAATAAATAACTTATCTAGCCTTGTCCAAAGGAGCTTGGAAATATGCTTAACTTGGTTTCATTGTAAGATTCCTTTTGGCTATGTATATAATTTAACTTGTGATTTCTTAAATGTATGGAAGAATAAAAACTTAAAATTACAAGCTTGACATTCTAGACATGTAATAGATCTAATACTTTGCATGGATATAAGAGGTCAATTTTTTTTTTTTCATTTATTTTTACTTGAGGATACCAACACCCACTGTTGAAGTTGTCAAAGTTGTCCCTCACCCTACCTATAGAGTACTCGTATTGTCTATTCAATTATTTTAAAAAACCACAATACTTCAGCCTTTAGATCAAAGAGAATACCAAATAAAAAAAGGAAAAAAGACAAATTGGTCTTGTGTAGTCAATTATTTAAAAAAAAACACAGTATGTCAATATTTATATCAAAGATAATACCAAATAAAAAAAGGAATAAAGACAAATTGGTATGTCATTTCATGTTTTCATGTTTAAATCCAACTTATAGCTCAACTGGAATACCAAATGGAAAGGGAAAAAAAGCTAGACTCATGTTTCCATGATTATTCAATTGATCAAAAAAATAAATAGAACAACAATTATTTCTTACTTCTGTGCTTTTTTTTATATACTTATTTTTGGGTTATTTCTTACATGCAAGACTCCATTGAATCTTACTAGAGATCCATGCGTTGGACGAGCCATTGACAATACACCCATTAGTGATACTTATATGAATCATGCCTTCAAGTGTGACTGTATCTTCAACAACAATTACACTTGCCATGTTGTGCAAATGTAAAACTTCTTGTAACTATACCATTTTTATGTCTTTTTAAGTTCGCTTAAATTATATTCAATGCACTATTACACTTCCAATGAACATGAAGTTTTGTTTATTTATTTTTAGATATCAACCCAAAGTGGTCTCTTTTCAAATTATAATTGCAAGAACCAAGTATCCTAATCCATTAATGATTTTCTCTCTTGCTTGCAGGAAAGCCTATGCAATTGACTTAATGGGTGAAATTCCTGCATAACTAGCTAAGTTGAATTACCTTTGGGATCTGTAAGACTATTTCTTATTTTTCAGTAGAAACCATGAAAAGATAATTTGAGATGACATATCTTGGTCTTATGAAATATTTTATTGGCATAGAAGTTGATAAATCCGAGAAGGGGATTTTTATTTGTCAAAATAAATATGTCAAAGATTTTTTAAAAAGATTCATAATGGAAAATTGTGTACCTCCCCCTATACCAGTTGCAACAAGTACAAGGTTAAGTGAGGATGATGAAGGATCAGATGTCAATCCAACTCTATTCAAAATATTGGTTGGAAGCCTCATGTATCTCACAGCTACAAGACTAGATATTATGCAAGGAGTGAGCTTGAATTCTATATATGGAGTCTCCAAAATACTCACATTAGAGAGAAATAAAAATAATTTTGAGATACATAGAAGGAACTGCAAATTGTGGCATAATTTATCCAAGCAGAGAGAAGAAAGATTTGATTGGATCTACAGATAGTGATTTTGCAGGAAATTTGGATGATAGGAAGAACACTTCTGGTTATTTGTTCCATCTTGGTTCAAGTGTGATTTCATGGGAATCTAAGAAGCAATCTATTGTGATACTTTCATCAACCAAAGAATGATATGTAGCAGCAACATCAACAACATGCCAAGAAATGTGGTTAAGAAGAGTATTGGATGGACTCAAGCAGGAAAAAAAAAGGATCAATAACAATATATTGTGACACCACCTCAACCATTGCACTATCAAGGAATAGTGTGTTTCATCAAAAGAGAAAGCATATTGATACAAGATATTATATTATTAGAGAACTTGTGAGCAATAGAGAAGTCTACTTGAAGCCTTGTAAATTAAGTGATCAATTGGATGATATATTCACTAAGCCATTAGCAAAAGATGTATTTGAGTTTCATAGAGGAAAATGGGTGTTGTAAGCCTAGCTCAAACTTAGACCAACAAGCATTGTTACACAGTAATTTGTCACCGTCCCTACAATTCCCATCTCGCCCATTAGAGGGTCATTTCTATGACCAATAAGCAGTGTCATGCCTTGCAAATACCATCATTTCATCCCTTTCCATGAGGACAACATTCCTTCTGTTGATCATTTCCTGAGCAGACCCCTAAAAACACTTATTTTTGCCTTGGAGCTGGTAGCCCGTTATGTACTCGCGCCAATGGGGGAAAATTAACACTTAGCCCGTGCCAATTGGCACTCTGTCCCAGTGTTGCACCTGCGCCACTCTGTTTATGGAAAGTTTTTTTAAAAAAAGGAGGCGAAGTTTCGATTACAACAACTTCGTGGATGAGTCATCAAGAGTGGTTTCGACTGAATAACCACGGCCTTCCTCCTTTGGCCTCTTGTTTCCACCATATGGGGAACCTCCCAAAGGATAAGGCCTCCCTTCCACTATTGTAGGGATCCCAACCTCCTCCTCTCCTCTATAAATATAGCCTTCATCCATTGATGAAGGGGCTGAAGGGCTGAAGGGCGGAAGAGTTCCAAAGAGTTCCAGAATCTCCAAATTCCCAAGAGCTTTCATGCTGCAAAAGCCTTCTTGATTCCCTAAGGCCAAATCCAGGCAAGGAGACTATTTCCAAGTATCTGGAGAGAGAGGCTTGTCCCATCCTTTACAGGCTTTATCGAGACATGTTGTGCTGACGACCCGCTAAAGGAGAGTGCTACGTCGAAGCTATGGTTGTATTCTTCTTTTAACTCTTTAATGATAAGCGACTATCGGTTATGGTTCCACTCTTGTTCTTGATCATGTTCATGAGTTATATCCTCTTCGACTGATATATAGTTGTATGCACTGGATTTTATGCTTGCGTTTGTGTTGTTTCTTGCATGTGCAGGTGTCCGATCACGAAGATCGTGAGGGCTGTGATCTGCCAGGGCCAAGGAATGGGAGCACCACCTCTTCTACAAACGACAGCGTTAGATTCCAGGTAAGCCTTCCTCGCAAGTCGGTTTATTTACGATTAGGAACCTGCACTGTAGCGTGTTTTATTGTTGCTAGACCCGATCTGGGCTAGTAGGGATCGCCTCTGTCCGCAGAGGGGATTTACCTCCTCAACAATTTGGCGACTCCACTGGGGATCGTCTAGTTTTCACTGTCTCGTTTGGATTGTCTCGTTTTGATTGTTTTATGATTTTCCTTGCTTGGTTAGCCTTCTGGGCTGGGTTCTTTTGCTGTTTTTTGTTTCTCAGTTTGCTTAGTTTACATTGATCTGCTTCTGGAGTAGTTCATTTTTATTTTTGGCTGAGAAACTCGACTGGCGCACTTTTTAGCCCGACAGTCGCACCAATTGGCGCACGTTGCTTTTGTATTGACCGCGCCAATTGCTTGCTGGCGCCAGTTGCAGCCTTACAGTCGCGCCACTCCTGTAGGGTATTAGGGTTTGCTCAGTTTTGAGCTCTCTAGGTCTGGTCAGTGTTTTTCTTCTTGATTTTTCGACTACCTGAGTGTGTTGGAGTCCTATTTGACTGGGAATTTGCCTTCGTCCTTTGGTTGTTTGCTTTTCTCCATCGATTTCATGTTTTAAGCCCTAGGGCATCTAGTTGCTTTATGTATCGAGCCCTCCTTGGGAGTTTTGGTGTTTTGTTTATCCAGTCAATTCTCTGATTGCTCCTCCGCATCCTCTTAGTAGTTGTTCACAGTTTTGTTGCGATTTTTGGGTGATTGCTCTTTTCTTCATTCAAATTTCGTGTGGTCTTGCTTTGGGCCTAGATTACACGGTCCATTGGAGCCTTTGAGTCTTTTCTTGGTTTTGAGAGACTTTGGTCGATTTGAGATCTGATTGCTTGTGTCATTGAGTGAAATTTGTTCGTTTTGCTCTCTCAATATCGTTTCTCAAGTTGCTTCTCTTTTATTTTCAGTTTGTTTAGTGCATCTAGCTATCAAAAATTGAAAATTACAAAAAAAAATCTCTTTTGCTTTTGGTTGATTAGTGCAAATTGAAATTTTTCGATTTTACTAGTAATTAGTGATTGGAATGAAAAATTTTCGATTTCATTAGTTGCATTAGAGATATCATTGTTTGTCTTCCGATCGTTTTGTTTGTGTAAAAAGCTCTCAACTCTTCTGTAGCTAGTTTTCATCGAACAAAATGATGTACTGTGGCATGTAGCTTTGCATTTAGAGATTTTTGAGACCACACATTCGTTAGGGCCTGAAAACTAAAACGTAATTGAAGATCAACTTTAAAATCTACTCAATTTACACTAAGGCAGCATTGGAATCTAACGAAACACATTTAGAGGTCTAGGCTAGAGACGTGTTCCAGCGTCTTTAAACCTAGTAGCTGTCGTTCGCCTTTTGGCCTTAGACAGCGCTAGTACGGACTTGTGCTCCCCGTACCGTCGCGTATATAAAGGGAGACCCCTATAGGTTTTCAATCCTTTATCCATAGGAAGCCAAGTCTGCCGCCCTATACCCGTGATACACCGAACACAACATTCGGGGAGATTGCCTGCACGTACAGAAAGTCCTTGGTTGATTTCTTTTTCATTATTAAAACCAAGGTGTATATTGTAGTTCACGGTTATTTGGTACACCCTTTGTGCCTAGTATTCCTGAGCAGTCATTTGGTCTTTTCTGACTCACTAAATTTGAAAAGACCGTCAAGCGCTTGTCCTTTCACGCTTGTGTCAAATCTGAAAGAGATAGAGTCATCTTTTATCGTTTCTTGACTCTTAAAACATGAAACGGTGAAGTTTCTTATTTTTCAATGTGGTAAAAAAATTAATCACCCACGATTACACGCCTTGTTAGATATTGCTTGTTAACCATTTGATCGTGTGTCTTGACTCTTTTTCAGCCCGTGTGTGTGTTTGCTCTTTTCTCTTGTTGTTTTTGCCACAGTGGCAGAACCCTCGGTTTCGTCTACTGGTAGTCCTTACACGGACGATTCATCAGAGGTTTCCCAATCCTCTGCTGAACCACAGCAGCCCAGTGTCTCCAAATTTCCTAACGGAGGACCAGTTCTTTCTGAGCAACCCTTTGGGGGACCAGTTGAGTTCAATTAGCCCTTTTCGGACCCTGTGTCTGAATTGAGATTAGGAGTTGATTTCCTTTCTCTTACATCGGGCTCGCCTTTTGTTGCTGCTGTTTTTCCTCCTAGTCCTCTCCGTCTCTTGCGAGATCTAACGGCAGGATCAACCATGAGTGATTTTGGTGAGGAAATCCCTACGTCTGGTGAAGACTATCAGCTCTTCCCACGAAGATTGTTTCATGGAGACAACTCTGAGCTGGCTGACATGTCAACATCCAGTCCCTCTTTACCACAGGGATACAGATCTTTGGGTCAGATCATTTCCGCCGCAGCCTCTATGGGAGTGTCAGCTCCTTCTTCGAGGCCAGCTGCTACTACGCCCGGGGTGTCTCCTCAGACGCCCGTTACTTCTGTTCCCGTTCGGCCCACTGTCTGTGTGGCCGCCTCTTCTCCTGTTGTCACAGCATCCACTGCGAGGGCTGTGCCAAATCCTGAAGATGTTTATCTAGCGACTGTTATACCGGAGAACATCTCTCCAGAGGAGTATCGGTTGTCTCTGCAACAGCCGAACCCCGAGGTTGGACCATCCTCCCAAGATCCCAACTGCTCTTACTTTTCGCACTATGCACAGGATGGTACACCCGTGTGTGCTTTCCCAGGTCAGTATGATGAGCACGGGGAGATTTTACATCTACCCGCTCCTGAGGCTTACCTCTATGCTCAAGGTTTACCCTATAACCAGGCTTATAACCCGCAAGGACAGCCTTTACAAGGCCAACCTTTGGGCCAACCTGGCTATCTTTATGATCCACAGGGGCAGCCCATGCAAGGCTATCCTGTCGGCCAACAAGGGCCATCGTACGGTCCGCAAGGACAGTATTATAGCCCTTTCGGTCAACCTGTTCAGCCTCAGCCGGGGTATCAACTGGGACCGGTCTATGGTCCTGGGGGGCAAATCCAGCTTTCTTTACCGATGCAACCTCAGTATCCTGTTGTTTGTAACGTTGCATACCAGCCGGGACCATCGTATGGTTCTGCTTCGGGTCAAACCGGTTTTCAGCAGGCACCTGGCCCTATTCCACCACCAAGCCAACCGGCTCATCCGATACAACCTGGTGTTCCGCCTCCAAGCCAACCAGCCCATTCGGTACAACCTGGGGCTCATTCACAACCAGGCCAGCCTGCTCAACCGGCGCCACCTGTTTATCCAGGTCAACCTGTTCATTCAGGGCAACCCTCTCAGTCGGGTCGACCTGTTCACTCAGGGCAGCCCGCTCATTCTATTAACCCTGCTCAGCAGCCGACTCATTCAATGCCGCAGCCAAATCAATAGTTGCGCCCTACTTATCAGGCTCCGCAGGGCTCCACTTTTCAGTAGCCTACTCATCCTTAGGGCGGTTATTATCCTCATGGTCAATCTCAACCGAATTATAACCACCCCAAAGGCTCTCAATATTATCCTCCTCCACCCGGTTTTACCTATACTCAGCAGCCAAATCCAAACGCTGCTTACACCAGGCCGACATATAATCAGGGTCCGTACCCTGGTTATCAGGCCCCACACTCTGGTTACCAGCATCCAAATCAGTCTGGCTATACGACCTACACCCCCTACGGTCAGAATCCTACGGAACAAAATCCATGGGGGCAAGGATATTCACAACCATTGTGGAGTACAGGTAACGGTCCTCACCCTGGGCATGGCATGCCGGTCAATCCGCCATTGCCGTTCCTGGCCACCTTGGAGTTGCCAGATGTTTCAAAGTTGACCAATGATCCGATTTTACATAATCCATATTGGCCTCTGGTTCCTACCAAGATACCAGGTGATTGCCCCAAGTTTGAGGGAAAAGCTGGAGAGGACCCCCAGGCGCATGTGATGACGTATCATCTTTGGTGTTCATCTAATTCTTGGGTCGACGATTCAATTCGCCTATGCCTCTTCCAGCGTACTTTAACTGGAGCTGCTGCTAAGTAGTACATAGAGTTGTCCCGTGGCATTTTCCAAGATTTCAATTCTTTAGCCATGGCTTTCCTCACGCACTTTCAGTTACCGGTTCGTTATGAAGCCGGGACGCACCTCCTGACTTCTCTGAAGAAGGATAAAGCCACTCACATCTCCGATCACATTCATGAGTGGCGGCGCCATCGTATACTGATCAAGTTTCACATACCTGATCAGATACTGACTCACTAGTTCACCACTTCCTTCGTGAATAAAATCGCTCAAGATATTTCGATGGGAGCGTGTGTGACAGAGGAACAAGCCATTGCGCGTGCCCAATATCTGGATCTTGTGTATTCTCAGTCCAACACGCTTTATGATATCTTGCCTGATGCTCCACGGTTCGAAACCTCTAAGGCTCCGCCTACCCCTGGGGTGGATGGTGTCATTGGTTCTGTCTCTCAGAATTCGAAGAAATCTTCGAATGGGAAGCATAAGTCTAATTCTTCCAACAATGCTCCTGTTAATCCCGCCCCGTCCGATTCTGGAAAAACCGCAGAAGTGAATGCCGTTCAGGCCAATCCTATGGAGAAATCCTCCAAGGGGAAGAAGAAGGGCAAAGGAAAATCTAAATCTGATGCCCCGAAGCCAGAATCTAAATCTCGCACTGAGGATGGCTCCCAGCGTAAACCGAAGTACCCTTGCCTCATTTGTGAAGGGGACCATTATACTAAGGATTGTCCACGATGATCCGAGGTTAGTCAACTTCTCAAGGGCCCTAAAGGGACTCCGGTTGTTCTAAAAGAGCCATTCCCATCTCAACAGACCCAGATGGTCGAACAGCCGTCACCATCTGCACCATTTGGGTCCCAAGTTTTCATGATGAAGAGTGTTGCACCTATCTCTGTCGCTACGCGTTCGAAGTATTACAACGAATCGCGGCAGGCACCCAGGAAGGCAGTTGCGGATGGACCGCCTCCCCTACCTGCCTCCAGTTCGTTGGAAATCGAGAAGCCTACTCCTGAACCCGTTGTGAAACCAACTTCTAAAGGTGTCCTTCGAAGATATTCTTATAATCCGAATGCTCATGCCGCTCAACATTACAGCATTGTTGAGGATTTGGCACAAGCACCGTCTGCTATGTCTGCGCTAGAAGTTCTTCAAAGTTGTCCTTCGCAACGGAAGGCTTTACTGTCTGCGATAGGGGGCATTGATCCCGCCGATTTGAGTCTTCTCACCTTCGATTTAGAGAATTTCACTCCCCGGCTTCCACATCAAATCGCTCTTGTTATTCAAGTCGGGATTAACAGTCTGAACATTCATAGGGCTGTGGTGGATGAAGGTGCTTCTACCTGCGTTATGTCCTCCGCTTGCTGGAAGGCCATCGGCTCTCCAGCCCTTTTGTCATCTCCCAATGCCCTAGACGCATTTGATGGTCGGGAATCCAAACCCCTGGGTGTTCTCGAGAGTCTAGCGATCAATTTACAAGGGAAAACTGTCAACGTGGAAGTGGAAGTGGTTGACACCAAACTCAACTACAATATACTTCTTGGCCGCAGCTGGACCCATGCCATGCTCTGCGTGCCGTCCACCGTCTTTTAACTCCTTAAGTTCCCTCACGAGGGCAAAATTGTCACGGTGGATCAGTTGTCATTTTTCACCTCTACCTCTGAGAACAACGTGCCATACGTGGATCAGATTCCAAATCCCCCGGACAGTGTAGGACCTGGTCTCTTCAAAGACCCTGTCCTCATGGGTATCTTTCCCGCACCACCACCGCACACCGCTCAAGTTAACATGATTTCCAGGTCCGATGACCCCTGGCTTATTCCTACGCCTGAGCAGGTGTTTGAGTTTGGAGAATCAATGCCCTTGACTCCAGTAGAGATCAGCTACTGTGAAATTATTGCCGCATCTGATCCTCCACCTCCTCAGCATGCTCCTTTGAGCATGGCTCTCGACGTCTACTCTCAATCCCCCTGGCTTGGTCAGGCCGATTCACCTGATCCTCTCAAAGATAATTTTCCTTCCGATGAGGCCATCATTGAAACTATGTCTCTTGAGGAGCTGCCTTGGGGCGATGGACATCATCGTTCCTCTTTTATGCCTAGCTTGGGGGCAATGACAGACTGTCTGGAGCGTTATGCTACTCAGGTTCCTACCCCTCCTCTTCAAACACCCATTTTGACGCACGAGGTTTTTTCGGAGGGTAACCTGAGTAACATCACTCAAACCGTCCCGATCAACATCTCTGTTAAACCGATGATCGTTGAGAATATTCACATGGGAGTGACTTGTTCTCCCGATGAGATTCAAGTCTATACTGAGCTTTTTAAAGAATTCATAGATGTCTTCGCGTGGTCCTACGAGGAAATGCCGGGGATTGATCCCAGTATCGTAGTGCATGAGATTCCAACCTATCCTGCTGCGAAGCCCGTGCGCGAACGCTTATGCCCCTTGCATCCTCGGAAAGCCGCAACAATTAAGGCAGAAGTTGAAAAAATTCTGAACGCGGGTTTTATTTATCCTATCCCCCTCACAGAATGGGTGTCTAACATTGTCCCTGTCAATAAGAAGCAGGGTACGATTAGAGTCTGTGTTGATTATCGTGACATCAATCGCACCTGTCCAAAGGATAATTATCCCACTCCGTTCATAGACCAGATCATCAACGAATGTGCCGGAAGTGAGATCTATTCCTTGATGGACGGTTTCTCAAGATATAATCAGATCAATATTGCACCTGAGGATCAACAAAAGACCACATTCATCTGTCCGTGGGGTACTTTTGCGTATAAAAAACTCCCGTTCGGCTTAAAGAATGCTGGAGCCACTTTTCAGCGTGCGATGTCCTACGCTTTTCATGACATTTGCCACATCGTTCAGCCTTATCTGGACGACTTGCCAGCTCATTTGGCTAAGCGAGAGGACCATCCTGAACATCTCCGCCAGATCTTTCTTCGTTGCAGGCGCTACAACATTAGGCTTAATCCTCATAAGTGTGTTTTTCGGCGTGGATTCTGGCCGTCTTTTGGGATTCATAGTCTCGAAAGACAGGATTCGCCTTGACCCTTTAAAGGTTGAGGCCATTATTAATCTCCCATCACCCTCCTCCCTATATCAGTTACAGAGTCTGCAAGGGAAAGCGAACTTTCTTCGATGCTTTATCCCGAATTATGCCGAGGTGGCCAAAGGATTCACTCATCTATTAAAGCAGAACGTTCCCTTCCACTGGGACGAAATCGCTCAGCAATCCTTTGAGAAGCTGAAGACGTTGCTTGTCAATGCTCCGTTGCTTCGTCCTTCGGACTACCACCGCGACTTC
The DNA here is from genome assembly GCA_034641835.2 of Pinus albicaulis. Classification (NCBI taxonomy): domain Eukaryota; kingdom Viridiplantae; phylum Streptophyta; class Pinopsida; order Pinales; family Pinaceae; genus Pinus; species Pinus albicaulis. Next base: position 1,429,823,399 of record CM076579.1, on the reverse strand, counting down.
ACTTTATATCTTGCCGCCGCATTTAGCACCATAGCCATGGTCTTGGTGCAGGATGACGATGACGGTAATGAACATGCTGTTTATTATCTGTCACGGAACCTTCTCGATCCAGAAACGCGTTATGCTCATGTTGAGAAGTTGGCGTTAGCCACGGTACATGCTGTGCAGCGCTTTCGCCATTACATCCTTTTGCATACGATAACAGTGGTTTCAGAATGTAACCCCATGACATATATTCTCTCTAGACAATTACTAGGGGGCAAGTACTCCAAATGGATTGTGATCCTGTAGGAGTTTGACTTAGAGTTCACTACCGCTAAGTCAACTAAATCACTGGTTTTCGCGGATCTTATATGCTCTCTCCCTACGGACTTTGCTCCCTCACACTCTGAAGACCATATACCAGACGAAACGCTTTTCCTCATCAGTACTCGTGACCCTTGCTACGGTGAAATAATTGTATATCTTCAGACCTCGACATTTCGGTCTGAGTTGGATAAAGCTGCTCGCCGACGGATTCGGCATCAGTCCCAGCCCTACCGTATAGTAGGAGATACCTTATACCGCATTGGAGTAGATTCGGTGCTCCGGCGGTGCCTAACCTTGGAGGAGGCTGAAAAGGTTCTAAATGACTACCACAGTGGTGCCTGTGGTGGACATATGTCCGGATATGCTACTGCCCAGAAAATTCTATGAGCAGGTTATTTCTGGCCTTCCATATTCAAAGACTGTATCACTGCAGTCCGTAAATGTCATGCGTGCCAGATATTTCAGCGCAAGATGCACGCGCCGCCTCTCCCTTTACATCCCGTTATTACCGTCAGCCCTTTTGCAAAATGGGGCGTAGATTTTATGACGTGTAACCCTCACTTGGCCGGGGGGCATGCGTATATAATTGTCGCCGTCGACTACTTCACCAAGTGGGCCGAGGCGATGCCTACACTAGCTGCTGATGGTAAAACGACTGCTCAATTTATATTCAACCACGTTATCGCACGGTTCGGGGTTCCTCAGGCCATCGTCACCGATCATGGCACTCATTTCCGAGATTATATGATGGCTGAGCTGACTTCAAAGTTTGGCTTGCGTCACGACATCTCAACACCATATTACCCTCAAGCGAATGGTCAAGTTGAAGCAGTGAACAAGGTTCTAGTTACTATGCTTCAACGAACAGTTAGTATTCACAAATCCAATTGGCATCTCCAACTGTTCTCAGCTCTCTGGGCATACCGAACATCTGCAAAGAGTGCGACTGGATTCACACCATTTCAATTGGTGTACGGTCTGGAAGCAACTCTTCCGGTTGAATGCGAGATTCCTTCTCTGAAATTAGCTGTGGAACTTCTACCTAATACTTATGCTGAGGAAGAATGTCTTCTGTATTTGGAATGGTTAGATGAAACTCGTCGTCTGGCTGCTTTGGTTATTGAAGCACAAAAGAAGAGGGTCAAAACTCATTTTGATCAATCTGTTTCCCCCCGGTCCTTTATCGAAGGAGACCTCGTCCTCCTGTACGATCAAGCACATGACAAGCTTGGAGCCGGTAAGTTCCAGCTTATGTGGCATGGGCCCTATATAGTAAAACGCGTCTTGAAAAATGGGGCCTACGAGCTTATAGATTATGAAGGAGTTCCTCTGGCGTAGCCTAGAAATGGGCTGTACCTCAAAGAGTACTATGCCTGAAGTGATTTCTTGGTGTGGTGTGTGTACATAGGTGTGTGTTTTTCATTTGTGTGCATGTATGGTGTGGTGTGCCTTGTAAACATATTTCTGCTGATCGGGTCTTCCTAGTTGTGCAGATGTCCATTCATCCATTTGTTGGTTTCGCGGACGGTGCCTCCCGCAGTACCAGGAATCTGTCTTCAGCAGCCTAGGTAATCTATGATCCTGCTGGTGAGTTGGTCAACCTGCAAGGTGTGTGTCTAGGACGTAGTACGAACAACATCGCGGAATATAGTGCTGTGTTAGAATTATTAACCGAGGCAGTAAACCTTGGTATCCGTGAATTGCTCGTGTATCTAGATTCGCAACTTGTAGTGTTACAACTGAACGGACACTATTTGGTAAGAAACCCGTCCATTTTACGTCTATATCTGCGTATTCGATTACTGGAAAATAATTTTGACTACATAACATATCACCATATACCCAGGAATTTGAATGCATTAACAGATGCAGTAGCTAATTTGGTATTAGATAGACATTTGCGCAATTTGTAAATCACCATCACATATAAAGAAAGATCCATCTAGAAATAGATATGCACATATATATAGATATCGAAATGTTTACATAGAGTGTGTCACATAAAATCAAAATATACATAATCGTCTTAAATACATCCGGAGACGATATGTCTCTCAAAAACTATGTGTGGTATAATCCCTAAGAGCTAATCCGCATGGTGCTCATGATAACATGTAACTGCACACACTAAGCATCTCAGGATTCGGTGGATCCGACTTGGAACTCCCACCGTATGATGCTGGTACGCCATCGGTACATCCGCCAGCCGAGCAAAGTCCGGGATCCCTTGGGCAATGCCCTCGAGATTCTGGATCAACTCCTCCCCTCCTGTGCCCTCTCCCTGAGGATCAGGGGCGAGATGAGTCCTCCGCGAGATTGGAGACATCCCGGCTGGTCTCTCGGGGCCCACATCTACATACATATATAAAATATGTTAGGACGAATGTGTATTAACAAAAAAAACATAAAACATAAAAATCAAAAAACATGAGGTCTTACCCAACTCCTCGTCCTAGTCATCTCCTTCTAGCAGTGGGAGATCTGGGTCTCCGGTGAAGTCAGTTCCTGCATATGGCCAGTCCTCCACTATAATCAACTGGCGCCGTAACCACCTAAAAAACTCTGGCCTCCAAGACATCTGTTGGCCGCCTCTAGCTTTGGGCATTAGTGCTGCCCAGTGAGCCATTCTTGGCTCTCGTGGAATCGGATCTACTACTATGGCCCTTTGGCCCTAGAAGATTGGTAAGCGTTCCAGAATGAACGATACTAGGATGGAACCATAGCCAAACTGTTTCAGTTTAGCTTGTTTGAATTTTGTGAGCTGTCTCTTCATGTTTATTGTTACTGCTGTAGCCCAGTCAAATAATAAGGGACTCATGCATTCTGAGGCTAGCAGGAGTTGGGCCTTTGTGGCCTTGTGCGGTGCCTGCGATCCTGCAGCTCGTGTGATGGTATGTAGGAAAACTCTCAATGCCAGATTGGGGATAGTGTGGATATCCACCTTTTTGCTCCTGATCCCATTTGTGCTCTTGGGCACACTCGTGCCATCACTTCCTCCATCTTCTCGCCAGATGGTCTGCTCCTAGTCAGGATGGGTACCGGACCTCTGCGGGACAATCCGGTTATGAAATACACATCAGAAACCTCCAGCTCCAATACCTGATCTCACAACTTGAACACTTGTTCCTGTTCATCCCAAATACTGATCAAATACTGGAGGAGCTCGGGCTGAGCTCGTAAACAGGGTGTAAGGAAGAACTTATTTATCCCACAGTTTCTGAGGGCATTCATGCAAGCCTCACTTTCTATGGCCTGTTCATCCTCTTCTCCATGCTCTCTTTCTTTCCACTCAATCACCATTTTGCTTGATTTCCTACATCCACATGGTCATAAACCCTTAATTAGATCTCTGGTAGGCTTCAAATTTCATTTAAAATGATTAAAAGTTCGAATTTCTAGGCGGAAATTTGGGTTCAGCCGCTGGCGCGGCTGTTTTGTGAACAGTTGCGCCACGTGGCACGATCCCTTTGCATAGAAAAGCCCATTGGCGCGGGTCCGTGCCCGATACCCGCGCCAATGAGCGCGGCCCTAAAAATTCAAAAAGTTGCCACAGAGCCTGATATATGAAGGGAAAACTATCAAAAATGGATTGAAATGAAGTATAGGGAAGCGCCTCCTACCTGTAGCAGACGAAAATCTGAATGGTCAACCGGATCTGTTACAATCGCCGTCAGAAGTTTGCACTCCAAAATGGACCACTGCTTCTTTTTACCAAGGTAAATAGTAAATGTAATTTTATTTTTACCATTTTGGCATATTTATAACTTTTTCAACATAGGATGGGTTTTAAAAGTTATTTTTATCAAATATTTTAATATGTTATGTCGAAAATGGGTTTTACGCTTGCTTGGTATGTGCAGCAACAGGTTTTTGCGACTTTAACGGTGGAAACGAGTTGTATTTTATACTTTTTCGGACTCGGTAAATACACGAAAAAGTCACTTTGGAGTCATCTTTCAGCTCTTTTCTGACTCTCTAAACATGAAAATATTGCCGAGGCCCTTGTCGTTTCGATCTCATTAAAATGGACACGAATCGACATCTACCCAGTATACGTTTACCCCTTTTTCGGGCTGGGATAGATTGATTACGAAAAAGGAATACCCTAGCCTATCGCGACTAGGAGGTTTTCTCGGATATTGTTTTCTACCTTTTCGGATCTGAGGAACTATTTACGAAAAGGGACCTGTGGAGTTTTCTTTTCAGCTGTCTTTTCAAACTCTCTAAACATGAAAAGACGCCGAGTTCTTCCTTTGTCAGACTCGTTAAACCCTGATGACATTGGATTTCGTCAAAATGACGTTCTACGAGTTTCTCCTTCCTAGGACTCGTTAAATGCACTAGGATGGATTCGCCCGAAGGGCGAACTTATATCACAAGCATATGCTATCCCCCTCAAGCTTGTTATCAAAAATAATTGGGGTACTCGCCAGAAATGGTGGGGGAAAAATGGAACCATCATCGTTGTCGTCGGCAGTATGTCGCTCTTGAACATGGCACTTGTCTGCATTCGTGTCGGGTTGGGGAAATCTCATCTCGTTGCTTCACTTTGCCTCCGTGGGTTTGGGTAATCTCTTTTGACCTCTCATCTGTTCATTGCCTCGTCACCATGACCTTTGATCCATTGATGTCAAATACTGCCAAGTCCACTGTCGTGCCGTTTATATGTTCAAGAGAATTTGGCCTCTGCAAATATCAACCTTCCTCTGTTTCTCATACGATCCTGATTCACAACAAAAAAATCATGTTCCTCTGTCTCGTGTCGATGATGTGGGAATCATTATGGCCCACCTTCGATCAAGGTCACTTCCTGTCGACTTCAGCTCATTATCCAGGAAGTTGATCTAGAGACTCCTTTATGGTACCTTGGAGCCTGCATGCCTCAATGGCAGGTTCGTCGCATTCAACGTGAGGTTTTCATCATTGGCCTCCGATCGAGTGATTCTGCGGGTGTTCGACGCCAACTCATTGATTCACACACCGTAGATTGTACCTGCAGTACCTTGAGGGCCATTGTCATTATTGGTGGTTCCTCTCGCGTCTGTTAACAACTTTCATCATTGGCTGGTAATCAGACGATGTTCCTGCATGTTCGACTTCAGCTCACATATTCACATGCTCGGACTTGTACTTTGTTTGGGTCGAGATGGAGCGCAAGACCCTGGATTGTGTCTGTTGTAATCCAGGCTGCGATTGTGGATTATTATCATTATGTACATGACTCACTGATTGGATGGCTGCGACCATACCTAAGTCTATTTATTTGATCCTCGCTGGATGGCTGCGCCCATACCCTGGATCCGGATTATAGTGTACTCTGTTTCGGATGGCTGCGCCCATACCGCATATACATCATGTACTTGAGATATCAGTTGTATTTTTCTACGCAGGTTTTCCGACGGCAGGGCTTCAGTTGAACATGTTCTCATAAAGCATTTCACCCCTCTCTCTCTCAAGCCTCATACTTTAGGGGGCATCTGTTACACAGTAATTTGTCATCGTCCCTACCATTCCCCATCCCGCACAATGGAGGACCCATTTTGTGACTTGTGAACATTGTCATGCCTTGAAATCATTATCAATGCATTCCTCTAAACATGAGCTTCAATTTCCCTAAAGACATCTCCTTGAAAAAAACCATGAAAACATATCCTTTTGCATTGGCGCGGGCAGACAGTTCATCACTCGCGCCAATGGGGAAAATACTACAAAGAGGCCGCGCCAACTGGCGCTCTGTCCCAGAGCAGCAGTCGCGCCAGCCAATTTAAGGAGTGTTTTTTTAAATAAAGATGGCGGAAGTTGTGTTTCAACAAACTCAGAAACTAATGCCTATCTTGAGTTGGGAGGTTTGGCTACGGGATTTCCATGGAAGGGAAGTGGTTTGCCACCTTTCATGGAACCTTCCTTGATGATAGGGCCAATCCCACAATAATAGGGATCCCAACTCCCTCCTTCCCCATCTATAAAAGCTTGCCTATTGCCATTGCAAGCTAGTCTTGAAGTGCCTAAGCTTTGAATCTCCGAATTCCCAAGAGCCTTTGTGCTGTAAGAGCCCTCTTTCTTCCCTTAAGGCTGACTCAAGTAAGGAGACTATCGTCGAGAGACTCTAGAGAGGCTTGCCCTTTCCCTAGCGAGCTTTGCGAGACGTGAACGACTGGGGACCCTTCCGAAGGAGACCGCGGCGTCAGAACATTGGTTGTACTCTCTTTCGATTGTTTATTAATGAATGACTACCGGTTATGGTTCCACTCTGTTTTTCACTTATGTTAATCATGAGTTATATCCTTTCTGACTGATATATAGTTGCGTATTCTGGATTTTATGCTTGTATTCGTGTTGTTTCTTGCATGTGCAGGTGTCCATTCACGGAGATCATGGGGATCGTGATCTGCCGAAGCTGAGGAACGGGAACGCTGTCTCTTCTACGGATCATAACATTGGACTCCAGGTAGGCCTCCATCATTGGCTTATTTATTCGCAATTAGGAACTTGCGCTGTAGCATTTGATGATTGTTTCTAGACCCCTGCTGGGCTAGTAGGGATCACCTTTGTCCGCAGAGGGGATTTACCTCCTCAACATATGCAAAAACATCCAAATGTTTCTTTGGAGTACAAGAGGTGGAATATCTGGGTCATATTGTATCTCACGAGGGTGTTAAGGTAGACCCTAACAAAATTAAAGCCATTAAGGAATGGAAAGTCCCCACAACCATAAAGTAGTTGCGATGATTTCTTGGGTTAACAGGGTATTATCGAAAGTTTGTTAAGAATTATGGGAGAATAGCAGCACCTCTACCAACATTATTGAAGAAAGAT
>CM076579.1:1429663252-1429816174 GCA_034641835.2 Pinus albicaulis | reverse complement strand
AAACTACTTTTTCAACTCACCTTCCTATGGGTTTACTCAAATTTCAAGTAGAAACACTCGTTTGCTGCATAATTTGATTCCTCATCCAAGGATTACCCATGTTTCATACTTTCGATTGACCTTGATACACGAAAAATGAGAAATACATGAAAAACATGATTGCAATCATGTTTATTCATGTATTTACCATTTTTCATGTACAAGAGTCCATCGAAAGTATGGAACATGAGTAGTCCTTGGATGAGGAATTAAATTTTGCATCCAATGAGTACTCCTGCTCGAAATTTGAGTAAAACCTTACGAAGGTATGTTGAAAATACAAGTTGAAAAAGTAATATTATTATTTTATTATTTTTTAACATTTTTACTTTTTTACCCAAAAAATGGTGAATCATCCCCCATGGTTGACATCATCATTTAGAATCCTGTTGGTTCTTATAAATTTTATTTTTGTTAGACATTTTTCTTAGGAGGCCCAATTGAGACCTCAAAAGTTCTCTAATGAAGGATTCCACAATTTCTTAGTCTCCACAACTAAATTTCCGACAAAGATCACCAAGGAGAGGTTGATCCTCTCAGCATATCACCATAGAATTTCATATTGAACTCATATCTAGTTTCAAATTTCAAACTGAGGCTTTAGATCACTATAATAATAAGCAGTTCTCGGACATCATATTTCATATCACAATGATAATAAGTAGATATAAACTACTAAACTTTAGATCTCAATGACAATAAAAATCTATCAAATACTAGACTTTAGGTATTGATGATACTAAGAAGATCTCAATTAATAGACTCTAGATCACAATGATAATAAGGAGATCTCAAATACCAAACTTCATAACTTGATGATAATAAGAAAATATTGAATACCAACTTTAAATATTAATGATAATAAGCAGATATCGAATATCAGAATTTATATATCAACAATAATAAGTATATTGTGAACCTCTAACTTCAAATTATAAATATAATGAGCAGATCCCTAATCACTGATTTCATATCATAAATGTAATAAGCAGATCTAAATTTCTCAGAAAAATTCACATAGGAGAGAAGATGAGTAATTTTTTATTGTTCCAATTTCATTGAAAGTAGCGTGAATTAACCTCTCTATGTAGTCATCATGTGATATGAATGAGTGAGTTTCTAGGCAAGCTAGCTAGCCATCATGTGATCTAAATGAGAGAGTTTCAAGGCAGGCCAACTAGTCATCATGTGATCCTAATGAGAGAGTTTTAAGGCAAGCCAACTAGCCAACATGTGATCTAAATAAGCACTTGTGGAGCAGCTTGATGATCCATAAACAGTCTTGGATACTCAAATGGATAGTTTGTCATAATAGATCTGATAATATTATATTTAAAATATAAAATTATACACTATCACAATTTTGTAAGATTTGTAGATTTGTAGATTTTATTGTAAATAGTGTATGCATGCGAAGGAAAATTACGTAGAAAATGGAGAATGGAAAAATAAAATATTAAACACACATAAGATACAATATTTTCTCTGGAAAACACTTGCGGGAGAAAAACTCAGATGGAAGGTGAGGTTGCTATGCTCTCTTTATTTTTCTATAAATATGGTTGAAAGTACAAAGAAGTATCACTTGTGGTCTGTGGGATGCTACATCACATAAATACTCTGTGTGTGCTCTACCTCTCATCCCTCTTGCTTATTTTTGTTGAGCTATGGAACAAATGCACTTGAAGAATGGAATCCCTTTTCCTCCTAGTGCCCCAGTTATTACACAACCTGATAGCCTTCTAGTGGTTAGGTTTGACTACCTCAACTCTTAACCATAGTTACAATATAGAATATTATAGAGTAGCTTACATCATAATCATGTGTATATCCCATTTTCCATGAATAATGGCGGTTGGCGTGGCATCCTCCCAAATTATGGTGGTGAAAACAGGAAGGTCAAATTCTGAGTGGCATAACTTTCACATATAGACTTTGATTGATGTGATTATTACACCTTTGGAAAGGTCTCTATGTGTATAATATCATGAAAAATGGGTTCACCAAATCAACAAATTTTTACTTTCAAAAAACATTGTTTGGTGCCTCAAAACTCTCTCAAAATGTTTCAAACCTTATTTTTCCAAACCGGGCCGTGCTAATAAAAATAGTCCTATGAGCTGATTCATACACTTTTTCCACTATGAAAACGTCGATATGGATGAAAAAATATATAATGATCCAATTTGGATCACTTGAAAACATAAATAAAATAATAATTTTCTTCTTTCCAAAAATACATTTTGACCAAATCAAAAGCATGAAGAACATGCTAGAAACAATAATAATTTTGTTCTTCTCAAGTATAATGATAACTATGAAGACTAACCATAGCTATACATTCTTCAAAAAATTTAACTGTAATATATCAATACTAGCTAACCACTGCAATCATAAAACATATAATCCCCCAGTAACAACGACATATATTAGAGAACTTACTAGGTTGTCATTAAAAATCAGTTCTACTTTATTGCATTTCCATTACATGATGTAGTTATGATACCTGCTATTGTGACTTGAATGTCATAGGTATGGTAGATGAACATATTGAATTGATTGGTTATTCTTATATCTATAAAATTATGTGAATTTGCACTATTTATAAGAATTGTTACTTTTATTTTCTAAATGTAACAAAAAAAATTAGGAATCGACAGTTGTGAAATAGCCACCATTGCAGTACAATGAGTATTGGAATCATATTTTTCTTATTAAGTTCTTTGAGATATTTATATTCCTCATTATCCATTTTCATTTCAAATGAAATCATATCTTGCTTATACCTCTTTCTTTCTATTGATGTTATATACTTCACATTGGTATCTGTTTTCCTCATTTTCTATGGCCTAGGGTCAAATTAGGTGCATGTCATTTAAGACATTGATTTTTTTCGTTCTTTTTATTTAATGGTACAACCATTTGTTAGCACTAGTTCATATTTATTGATTTTGGACCAATGTCAATTTTGATGATATATGGGCTTCTCTTAAATAAGCATGGTTTTTTTTTTGGGTTTATTCTTTAAATTTGATATCAATTAATTCCAAGAGAATTTTCTTTATATTATTTTTCCACTCTAATATGGAAATTTGTAGTAGGTGAAAATTGGATAAGTCTTCAATGAGAATAAAAACTTCATTCAAATCATGAAAATCCTACTCTAATGTGCTTCATTGTAACTGTAATCATGTGAGGTTGGTGAAAACTTTTTCCTCGTCTATATTTTGGAATATTTTGAAAATTTCTTTTCAAATTATTTCAATAACTTGCTAATGTCTAGGATGTTGCATTCCACCATAAGACTAGTCTTGATGCAAGGTTAATTTTTTCTTCTTGAACTTGTATTTTATATAACCTAAAGTAACTTTTGATTTATTTATCCACCTTGTACCATCCTAATCATCCTCATTTTCATATTTTAATATATGAAATTTTATCTTGCTTTTAAAACAACCAAAAGTACCCACATTAGATGAGTAGTGTGGGGGTTGAAAAGAATGTAGTTTGTGATACATTTTCATTTATTCCCACTTTTCATTACTTTAACTTTACCCTTAATGGTGTGTAAAACCAACAAAAGTTCCCATATTATGCAGTGATTGAAAAGAAGAGCATATTTTGGGACAATGTGTCCTCTATTCCAATTATTCATTACTATGACTTCACCCTTGAGTAGGCCATCATTTTTTTCTAACTCATATTCACAATTCCATTTTGTTGACTATTTTGGAGAGAATTCTTCACAACTCATAAGTTTTTTTAGTGAATTCTATGCCTAACTAAAAGAAGTTTTTGGAGAATGATTCAAAAATATCCTCTGTCACTCCAGTGATCTCTTTTATATCATCATTATGATTTATAGTGAAAGGATTACTTTTAATAAATCCCATGACCTTCCCTGAAATTTCAAAATTTCTGATGATTTACCATAGATTTTCCACATCAAAGTGTGGTAGTTGGGTTAGTAGATGAGTCTCTCTATAGGTGGAAATTGTAATATTTAGCAATTAATGGACAAGGAGGTAATGGGAGATGGTAAGTAGATGAAGTTGGTGACTACTCAAGATATGAAGGAAGTGATGGTTAGGTGGAAATTGGTTGAAGTTGGTGCCTATTTAAGAGATGAAGGTAGTGATTCAGAGAATGATGAAAATTGGTGTGAAGTGATAGTAGAATTGGTAGTGGGTGTGGAACAACAATGAATACTAATGGATTGTGAATGGAACAAATTTATTATTACGACTTGATGTAGCCACAAAAACTTTGATATGAAGTCCTATCTTTAATTAATATTCCTAATTGATGTTATATAGGAGCATGCCCAACATTTTGTACAACTAGATTAGATGTATCACAATGATAATAATTTCGTATTTATCTATATCTTACGATTAGCTTATTTTTTAGTATATTACAACATTTGTAGCGTAATTTGTGATGGTTTCCATCAATAATTGTATGGAGCCCTTTAAAACTATATACACTAGCTACACATTTTCTGAGCCTATAATTATCTTTCAGGCACTATCTTCATACCTTCACCCTTAATGAGCATAACCTAGACACTATAGATACTAGATCTTACAATTGTAGCTAAGGTTGAGTTTAACTCTAGATCTATTTTTTTATACCCTATCTATTTCTTAAGATTTAACTATAGATTTGATCTTAAATTTTCATTGGCTACAAGTTTAGCATCTTATATTTAAACCTACATCATTAACCTACTTCACAATTCATTGATATATTTAAAAAAAAATTAAGGATGAAAAGGCTATAACAATGGAACAAGAATTTCTCATTAATTTAACAAATTTCTAAAATTTAAACATTATATAACTATGCATATTATTCTAATAAAGAAAACAGAATTCCTACAACAAAAAGGAAAAAATATGTAAAAAACAAAAAAATTTGACATCATAATACAAGACATCAACGACATTTAAATTGAAAAAAAAAACACTCCTTTGAAAAAAATCTAAAATATTTATTTAAGAAAACTATAAAAAACTAATATTAAATATCACAATCACTTTGAGTTATGATAATTAATATGTTGTATATCTTAGGTTCACAGAATCTTCATTAATGATCACATTGTGAAAAAAAACCATCTTGGAAATGTTATTAAGTATATTGAGTACACATAAATAGATTGATATGGTTTTTGTACGGTGCAACATAGTACAAGAAATCAATCCTAAAAATATAAAACCATCATAAAAGAACTTCTTTATTTTAAAAAAAAATTGCTAATAAGATTGTTAGGATTCTAAAGAGGGAAGGTATTGAGATTGAGATTATGTTCTCTACTCTTAACATTGTTTGAAAACTACTTAAATTAATGAATAATCCAATTAATTCTAGGAAGAAAAAAAAATAAGACACACATATATATATATATGAAAACTACTTAAATCAATGAATGATCCAATTAATTTTAGGAAGGAAAACACGCATATATATAAATAATGTGTCGTTCCTAATTTTAATGTTTTTTATTTATATGATAGTAAATTTTACTCTCTATGCTCACTAGGTTTTAGATTAACTCTAAATTGTCATGACACTCCATGTGATAGGTCACTGAGTCTCACTTTCAAAAAAACAAAATTACTTTTTTCATTTTCTAATTTCCTTACCATTATATCTCTAACATTATATATATAACTATAACGTGGTAAAAAATAATAATAATAATAATTAAATATATTTACTTTTAAAAATAATAAATTTATTTTTAACTAAAATAGATAAATTTTAAAAATAATAAATTTATTTTTAATTAAAATAGATAAATTTCAGAAATAACAAATTTATTTTCAAAAATAGATTTTAATATAAAATAGATAAATTTAATTTTTATAAATATTTTTTTGATAAATATTTATTTTCCATTTCTTTTTTTAAATTAGTGGTGTTTTTGTAAATTCGCAACATTTTTATACTACAATATAAATCATTTACATATTATGTACAATTAAATAATAATTTTTATTATTATTTTTAAATATAAATTTTAAAATATAAATATTCCATTTTTCAGTTAGAGTAGTCATTTTGATTTTATTTAAGAGTAGCAAAAATAAAAATAAGAAAGGTATGTTTATATTTTTCTAAGTAAAAAAAATTATATTAGAAGTATTTTTTTTAAATAATAATTTTTTTAACTAAATTATAAATTTTTATCATTAAAATATATATATATATATATATATATATATATATATATATATATATTTATGATTTTTGAATATCTCCAATGTTTCCTCTGAGAACATCATCTCTGAAATTGTAAAGAAATATTTGGAATTTCCACAAACATAGCTATGCTATAGCAGAGCAACCTTGTCACTAATCACCTTTGCGGATATATATATATATATATATATATATATATATATATATATATATAGAGAGAGAGAGAGAGAGAGAGAGAGAGAGAGAGATGATTAAGGAAAGTTGTCTAATAAAAAGTAAATTCAGAGCAACTTAGTATCACAAAATTGGATGCAAACAAAAAAGTGATGTCTAGGAGTGTCTAGAGGAACCTCAACTATAAAAAATAATGTCAAAGATGACCTTTAAGGAAAAATTAAAAGAGAAAAAGAAGACGTCTAATGAAAATTAAAAATGTGGAAGTAGTCTAACGAGTATGGCAATGATTGTATATCGACTTTCAACAATGATTCAAAATCATCATTTTCTGTCAATGATCCACAATCAACTCTAAATAGAGGGTGAAAATGTGAAGTTGTGTTACACTTTTGTGAGAATCTGGGGCGGAAAACATTTTTCCGAAATAGTTCGGCCGAAACTCGTTCTACTGTTTAGATTGATGGCGTATTGATGGCGTGGGCAAACAAATTTTTGGTCGGAGATGGGAAAATTGGCAAAAATAGTTCGGCTGAAGTTTTAGTTTGATCGAAATTTTAAAATAGTTCGGCCGAACTCATGTTTTATAAATATATCAACTGCGAACTGTTCTCATTTTCACACGTCTTTGTTCGCATATTATTTTTTTTGTGGGATTCTGCTTTTGTTTCTGTGGTGCTGCTGTTGCTCTGTTGTTGATTTGGCGCCCGCAAATTGCTGCTCAGGAGTCGCACCGAGTGAATTTCCAAGTAATATAAAACCATGAAAGTAATTTGATGAGGTGTTTGCTAACACAATTAAGAGAGATTGCTTTGATTGCTTTGATGGCATGGAAAATTAAGAGAGAATTTACAGACATTTTGAAAGTGAAAAGACACCTTATTTAGAATTGTTGTAAATTTAAATTTAACATTTTGAAAGTGAATATATATTTATTATTATTAAATATATATAAGCAACAATCGTAGCCTTACAGTAATACAAAAACAGTCATAGCGGTAGAGCTTATTGATCGACACATTGACCGCTAGAAAAAATAGATTGAGTTCCACAAATTAAGAACTGAATCTTCTTTCTCGCTGTTGCATTCCATCCCCCTGTTTTTCTTGGTTTATCATTATTCTGGCTTGTGGTTATCGCTATTGTGGCCATCGTATTTAATATGTATTATAAAATTTATTAATATTAGCGTAGTTATTGTTAGGCTATCAATTTTGGTATTTTTGAATTTTCGTAGTGAGCCCAAGATCTTGGCATAGATTTATGCCCTTGTAGGCATGGTGTCCAAGGCCTTAAACTCTTGGGGAGCATAAAACTTCCCTTCGAAAACGACCCCGGTAAAATCATTCTCTTCAAGCTTCTGCTACTTATGAAAATTCCTGTAAGGTGTCAGAGCTGCCGGGATTTCTTGACACTATTCATTATCAGATTTATTTTTATTTTCCTTTCTATCTCCATCTATCTCTGCACCTATAAATTCTATAGAGTAAATAATTATAACTCTATTCTTCAAGCTTCTGCTGCTTCTGAAAATTCCTGTAAGGTTTTAGAGCTGCCAGGATTTCTTGACACTATTCATTATCAGCTTTATTTTTATTTTCCTTTCTATCTCCAGCTATCTCTGCACCTATCAATTCTATATAGTAAAGAATTATAACTCTATTCTTCAAGCTTCTGCTGCTTCTGAAAATTCCTGTATGGTTTCAAAGCTGCCAGGATTTCTTGACACTATTCATTATCAACTTTATTTTTATTTTCCTTTCTATCTCCAGCTATCTCTGCACCTATCAATTCTATAGAGTAAAGAATTATAACTCTATTCTTCAAGCTTTTGTTGCTTCTGAAAATTCTTGTAAGGTTTCAGAGCTACCGGGATTTCTTGACACTATTCATTATCAACTTTATTTTTATTATCCTTTCTATCTCCAGCTATCTCTGCACGTATCAATTCTATAGAGTAAATAATTATAACTTTATTCTTCAAGTTACATTATGTCACCTCATACTTGGAACCCATTCTTTGCCTTCTATTCTAGGGAATTTTTTTATATATATACATATTTTTTGGTTCTTTCTTTCTCTTTAGAACATAAATTGTTTTTTATTTTTTCTGGATGTATGTGAAAACTTCATTGTAGGGCATTAGTCTTAGTCTTAGAGGGTTTTGTCAAAAAAATAATTGTATGAAAGACCATTTAGAGTCTATTGATGTTTTTTTCTTCATTTCCATTTGTAGTAGTTCAATGCATGAACTTATTCAATATATTAGTACTAGTGGTGTCTCTTTCAATGATATCTGATGGTGAAATTTTTTGTTTCCCTCTTTTTCTTGTTTTTTTATTACATGTATGAAATTCCCCTACAATATTAGTATTTCTTTGAGGTGTTTTTCATTGTTTGCTTGAACTTATGCACTACCTTATTAACTGTCATATGCATTTAGATCTTTATTTTCCTTTTCCAAATGTCTTTTTTTTATTATGTTCATGATCTACTCAAAACATTGTGATAAATATAGTCCTCTTGGAGAGATATGAAGAATGTGATGTTAATTCTTCTTCTGCAAATGAAGTTTATCTTTTATAAGAACTACAACCAATTTCTACTTTAATACTTTAACCATTCAACATTTGTATACATTTAAATCTAGCATTCAAATATAGCATAGCATATATAAATTTTCTTTCATAATACAAAGCTAAAGGATTTAGAGGAATAGTAGTGATGGAATGAAATGTAACATTGTAGTTTGATCCCATGTTGGCATTTATATCATAGAACTGTTTTCATATTTACACAAATATCATAACTAATTAGTTATTAGACTACATATCTTCATATAGGACTTGCAAATAGTATGGTGGAAATGTGGATCTCATGACTCTTCATAATGTACAATGATTCATTCCATATTATTCATAGATCAAATGTAATTTAAATACAAGATTTATCATAATGTACAATGATTCATTCCATATCCATTTTAGGAGGAGATTTGAGAAAGTTATGATAATCCCAATAAAGAATGAGCTAGACTCATCTTCAACATCTATTAATTAGATATGAAAATTTATAATACTACTGTGTACATTTGAGAATATTTATTTACATGTTTATATAAATTATATATACATATGTACTTTTTTTTCATAAATACTTTCATTAAAAAATGAACCTAGTTAATGTTGTTTCTTCATGAAGAAGAATACTTGATCTTGCAATTTGATGAGGGTCCTTTGTTATGCTTCTTGACTACTTCAAATTATTGACACAATCATATGCTTCTTTGATGATGGTCCTTTGTTATGCTTCTTTACTACTTCAAATAATTGACACAATCATATGCTTCTTGCTACTCTTTTTAATCCTTCCTTATATTGTATTCTCCCCCTTAGATATTGTGTACTCTCCCACATAGATATTGCACTCAATTTCATATTCTCTGTAATATTCTAGGCTCTTCTTTTGAAGTCAAATAAGTGAAAATAATTTACAAGAACTATCCCTAATTTGTTTCTCACATATATGAGGAGATCCCATTTTCTTTTTTATTCGTAGATCAAATGTCATTTAAATACAAGATTTATCATAATGTACAATGATTCATTCCATATTCATTTTTAGATTTAGGAGGAGCTTTTGAGAAAGTTATGATAATGCCAATAAAGAATGAGCTAGACTCATCTTCAACATCTATTAATTAGATATGAAAATTTATAATACTACTGTGTACATTTGAGAATATTTATTTACATGTTTATATAATTTATATATACATATGTACTTTTTTTTTTCATAAATATTTTCATTAAAAAATGAACCTAGTTAATGTTGCTTCTCCGTGAAGAAGACTACTTGATCTTGCAATTTGATGATGGTCCTTTGTTATGCTTCTTGACTAATTCAAAATATTAACACAATCATATGCTTCTTGTTACTCTTTTTAATCCTTCCTTATATTGTATTCTCCCCCTTAGATATTGTGTACTCTCCCACATAGATATTGCACTCAATTTCATATTCTCTATAATATTCTAGGCTCTTATTTTGAAGTCAAATAAGTGACAATAATTTACAATTAATATCCCTAATTTGTTTCTCACATATTCAAATGGTTCTCTAACAAGAGACTTTGTGGGTATGTATTCCATCTTCACTATTTTCTCAAAGACTTGTTGTTTGAGGAAGTGGTACTTTATGATGATATGTTTAGTGATTGAAGGAAGTAGAATATTTTATTTTTGAAATTATTATTACACTTGTATTGAAAAACTTAATAGATATAGGTTCACTAAAATTTACCTTAATATCTTGTGGAGCCAATTTCATCCAAAACACTTGTCTACAAAAATAAGTAACTACTATGTATTACACTTATACTCTAGATAGATAAAGTAATGACTCTTTCTTGCTTAACCATGCAACCAAAGACTCTTCTAAGTAGAATTATACATTGTTCAAGTAATGACTCTTTCTTTCTTAAACATGCAACCAAAGACTCTTCTAAGTAGAATTATACATTGTCCACTTGTACTTTTCATGTCATCCACAGAAGCCTAGTTGAATCTCTCTATGTTGTCAATGTAAATTTCTCACCTTTTGGGAACTATATCCCATTATTTGTAGTCTCTTTCAAGTATCTTAATATTTGTTTGTTGGTAATAGATGACTCTGTTTAGTTGTTGATTGACATATTCCAACTAATATAAATTCCAAAATTATAGCTAGTCTAAACCTTGTTATGTATATCAAGCTTCCTATCATATAGATGTAAAGGTTATGATCAACATCACCCCATTCATCATCCATCATCTGCACATAACTTGGATCCAATTGATAGGGAGATTCACTTAGGTAATTCATCATCCACCATCTGCACACAACTTCCATCCAATTGATATGGAGATTCACTTAGGTTTATAGTATTCCATCTCAAACTTTTCAACATATCTCTTGTAGGAATTTACAGGGTAAGTTCTGTAGATCAAGAACCAAAGGTCACCGCTCACAAACAAATCACAAATCAGTACACCAGTATAATCACATGGTTAAAACTCTCAAAGAGAGAAACAGTCCACGCCCTGAGCCAACGCGGCCACTTCAGGGAATTTATTAATATAAAAAGAAAAGTTACATATGTTTCTCTCATAAACAGTTACCAGACAAATGACCCTCCATGCTCTTTAAATACAGATCATGGAACAATCAGGTGTTAAGCCACGGATCAAGTGCCATTAATACCGAGGTGAGAGATAACCGTTGGATCACTACAAACCGTGATCGTCGGATTATAAGTTATAAATGTACATGGTAAAGAAACACACTTTACCCAACTCTACACTAGACTAAGTTATTCTTAACTATTTCCTATGTGTCAGAATATCCTAACATCTCCCCTTAAGAACAACTTGGGATAGGATTGAAGGATTTATAGAGGTGACACAAAAGGAGCCTATTTCCTATGTGTTGGAATATCCTAACATCCCCCCTTAAGAACAAATTGGGATAGGATTGAAGGATTTACAAAAGTGACACAATAGGAGAAGGAAGGAGGAATTAGACCTATCCCCCCTTAATGAAAAATTTCCTGAACTCCAAGCATGGATCGAAGTTTGGTAAACTTTACTTATGTGAGAGCCTTTGTAAATATATCAGCTACCTGATCATTGGTTGGACAATACTACACTTCAATAACACAATCATGAATGAACTTTTTGATGAAGTGTATGTGGATTTAAATGTGTTTCATACACTGATGGTTAACTAGATATTTACATAGTTGAATGGCACTCTGATTATCACACCAAAGTGTAGTTGGATGCTGCTAATGAAGAACAAATTCAGACAGGATCTGACGAAGCCACATGGCTTCCTTGTTGGCTTCAACTGCACCACGATACTCTGATTCTGCTGAAGAAAGGGAGATGGCACTTTTTTCTTACAAGACCAAGTAAAAGGTCCTGAACCAAGAGTGAATACATATCGTGCAGTGGGCTTCTAATCATCAAGGTCAACAACCCAATAAAAATCTGTGAAACCAATGAACAAGGGAGATGCTCCTGCACTGTAATGAATCCCGGACTGAACTATACCTCGAATATATCGAAGTATTATTTTAGCTATTTTCCAGTGACTTTCATGAGGTTGGTGCATAAACCGAGCAAAAAGACTGGCAGCAAAGGAAAGTTCAGGATGAGTATGGGTTAGATACAAAATTTTACCAACAAGTTGATGGTATAAGGTAGCATCAACTTCAGGGGTAGTACAGTTGACTGAAAGCTTGACTCCAGACTAAAACGGAGAAGGGGCAGGCTTACAGTCTTCCATGTGAAAGTTGTGTAGAAGATCACAAGCATACTTGGACTGAGAGAGGGCAATGCCTTCCTTGGATTGCAAGACTTGAAGACCAAGGAAATAATGCAAGTGTCCAAAGTCTGTCATTTCAAACTTCTTTTTGAGGCTAGAATTCACATGGTTTATATGGTTTAGATCACTACCAATAAGGATAAGATCATCAACACAAAGAACAAGGATGGTGAAGTAATTATGATGCAGGGGCATTAGGCAATAGCCAACAATGTAGGAGTTTTGTCCACATGTTGTGGCTATTGAGGGTTCGAAATTCATCAAATTGTAACAGCCAAGTGTCAATACCTTGGCTGACTGTTTTAATTAGATCAGTTAGAGTCATAAGAAGTCGAATAGCTTAGTTTTCTAGCTGTCATATTTCAGTTAATTGAATTATTATGGTTAGACTGTTGGTCTCTAGAACGGTCCTCTCAGAGGAACCGAAGAGTCATCAATCTATGTATATAATTGTAAAACCTCGAATGCATGATAGATATAGACGAGAAGAGAAAGAATAGAGGATTTCTGCAGTAACTCTGTGTATTTCAAATCGCTTCCAATTAAATATTTCTGTGCATTACCCTAGTATCGTGCCAATTTCTTAAGTGTGAAAATATTGTCTAATTGAGAAGTGATGAACTCCTGCATGATTTACCCCTATCTCCGTTGATTGATTTCCAAAATCCATTTGAATAATCCCTGCGCATTTAAAAACCCTCGTGGCATGCTCTGTATAGAAAATCATGGTTAATATTGGTGACTTTCCCCGTATAAAAGAATAACCCTGTTTTATTGCATAGTTGCATCAAATTCTATCGAATAAACCGTATTGAAACCAGCAGTTAATCGATACCATGGAGCTCAAACCCCGACAGAACCTTATTTCATTACTGTAGCAGGAAAACCGGAATGGATTTGCAAAGGTGGGTTTCCCCATTTCGCGCCACCTTTGGCACGGAGGCGGTATTACCGGAGTATGGAGCGATTCCACACAGGAATCGACATGTAGCATATTTGACATCCGAGGAAACCACCATTTCGCGCGTTAAAGGACTGCCGTGGGACACGCAGCGGAATCTATACAGGCCATTGATCTCAGAGCAGGCCATCGGACGGCCCTCGCGCGACGGATATGCACAACAACTAACCAAGGTACGGTGCCCACGTTGATTGGTCCACAGGATATAGGTGGGGCAGGACCCACATGCCATTACAAAGGTAATTGTTATAAACTGTTGATAAAATATCCCGTCGGCTCACTGTATTATTAGAAAGGGAGAAAGTTGATTATATGGTGAATCATAGTTGGAGTATGTATATATATAAGTCGGGATTATAACATAACATTATAAAAGCTGGATTTATATTTATTTATCAATTTTCCCAAAATTGATAAATAACATTGCGAGAGTGCGAAAGAGGACCACGTGGAACGAGGGTAACAAAAGAACGAGAGTGTGTTGACTTCAGTGGAGTGACTACGTCAATTGTGGTATCAGAGCCAGGTTGTGGAGTTGTTTTGCTGACATGGTAGTCCGAGTCGGAAGAGGTGCTGGTAGAAGGAGACCTGTAGCCAATGAAGATGTGTTGGGAATGTTGCAGAGGGTCGAGGCCAGAATAGATGCCATGGAACGCAGACAGTCCAGAGATCCTGAAGACATCAGCGAACCTGAAATAGAAGAAGCTGAAGAAAATGTTGAAATTCCTCCTGACTTGAGGCTCCTGAGAACTGTTCTGGGGTCTGCAATTAAGCCCAGAATTGAAGTGTCGAGTTATGCAGGGGGACTGAATCCAGAAGAGCTGGTGGACTGGATAAATGAATTAAACAAGTGCTTCAATTATGAAGAAATAAGTGAAGATAAAAAGGTCAAGTTTGCAGTGACAAAGCTGAAAGGACATGCTGCACTTTGGTGGGATGGAGTGCAGGCAGAAAGGAGGAGATTTGGCAAGCAACCTATCAAGAGCTGGACCAGAATGATGGCTAAGTTGAAATTTAAATTCCTGCCTAGTGATTACCAGCTGACATTGTATAGACAAATGCAGAATCTGAGACAAAGGTTGCTAACAGTAAAAGAATACACAGAGGAGTTCTACAGAGTGAGCATAAGAGCTGGGAAATTCCAAGATACACTAGAAAATACTGCCAGATATGTGAATGGTCTCAAGCTGGAGATCCAAGATGAGATTGGTCTCTTATCTCCCAAGACAGTAGAAGAGGCATACCAAATGGCCTTGAAAGCAGAGGAGAAACTCCTGAGAAAACAGTCTGCCAAGAAGAGAGGTACTTTCCGAGGGAAGGGAAGTCAGGGTGGTAGAGGAAAGCTTACACCCAAGGATGGAGCTGACAATAGCTCACCTCAGAAGGCATCTATAGAGGATGATGCAAGGGGCAGAAGGGGTTCTTACAGAGGAAGAGGAAGAGGAGGCAGGGACAGAGACACAGGTAGAGGCAGAGAGCTGAGGTGTTATAGGTGTCAAGGAGTGGGACACGAGCATTATGAATGCCCAAAGAATGTGGGTGCTAGTCCAAGGAATGCTGTTGTTGCCCAGGTAGAAGAAGAAGCAGATATTGAAGAAAAATTTCTTCCAGAGAGGGGAGATTCCTTGGTGGTTAATAAGGTTCTGTTGAAACAAACCAGAGAAGTCACTGAGCCTACACAAAGGAAGACTTTGTTTAGGAGCATATGCAAAGTCCAAGGGAAATGCTGCCAACTGATCATTGATAGTGGCAGCATAGACAATTTGGTTTCCACTGAGGTGATAGAAAAACTGAAGCTGAAGACTAGGGAGCACTCCACTCCCTACAGGGTGTCCTGGCTGCATAAAGGGCACCAGTTGGTTGTGAAAGAACAGTGTGAAATAGAGCTGCAAATGGGCAAATACAAGGACAAGGTTTTGTGTGATGTAATGCCCATGGATGTGTGTCATACACTGCTGGGTAGACCTTGGCAGTTTGACACAGCAGCAGTGCATGATGGCAAGAAGAATACTTACAAGTTCTTCAAAGATGGGGTACATCATGTATTGATTCCCATGGAGGAAGGAGAGCCATCCAGCAGAGTGATTGATCCAAAGACCTTGTTGCTGAGCGGGAAGGAATATTTGCAGCAGATAGAAGAAGAAGAGGTAAGCTTTGCTTTAGTTTTCAAACCAAAGGTAGTTCTTACTTCTACAAAGATTTCTGATTTGCCAGTAGAAATCCAAGAGATGTTAGATGATTACTATGACATTGTTGTGGATGATTTACCTGATGAGCTGCCACCTATGAGAAAGATCAGCCATCAGATAGATTTTATCCTTGGTTCAAATCTGCCAAATAAGGCAGCCTACAGAATGACTCCCAAAGAAAATGAAGAAATCAGGAGACAAGTACAAGAGTTGGTGGACAAAGAACTTATCAGAGAAAGCCTGAGTCCATGTGCGGTACCAGCAGTTTTGAGCCCAAAGAAAGATGGAGGTTGGAGGATGTGTACTGATTCTAGAGAAATTAATAAGATCACAATCAGGTACAGATTCCCTTTACCCAGAATTGAGGATTTTATGGACTGTTTGAGTGGTGCTAAATATTTTTCAAAGATATATTTGAAAAGTGGGTACCATCAGATTAGAATAAGAGAGGGTGATGAGTGGAAAACTGCCTTTAAAACAAATGAAGGACTGTATGAATGGATGGTAATGCCTTTTGGGTTATCAAATGCACCTAGTACCTTTATGAGACTCATGAATGAAGTATTGAGGGAATTCATTGGTAAATTTGTGATAGTGTATTTGGATGATATATTAGTTTTCAGCAGAACTAAAGAGGAACATTTGAGGCATCTTAATCATGTCTTGAAGAAGCTGCACCAAGAGAAACTGCTGATAAATTTAAAGAAGTGCTCATTCATGAAGGAAGAGTTGGTGTATTTGGGATTTTTTGTTTCCGAAGAAGGATTGAAGATGGACCCAAAAAAGGTTAAGGCGATTGTGGAGTGGCCTTCACCCAGGAATGTTTTTGAGGTAAGGAGTTTCCATGGACTTGCTAGTTTTTACAGGAAGTTTATAAGGAATTTTAGTAAGAATAATGCACCCATAATTGAGACCATAAATAAGAGTAAACAGCCATTTAAGTGGACTGCTGAAGCAGAGAGAAATTTTAAAGTTTTAAAGCAAAAGATAACAGAAAAGCCTGTTTTAATTCTGCCTGATTTCACCAAACCATTTCAAGTAAAATGTGATGCCAGTGGGGAAGCCGTTGGAGCTGTGTTGAGTCAGGATGATAGGCCTGTAGCCTATTTTAGTGAGAAGTTAAATGACACCAGGAGAAATTATTCCTCTTATGAGAAGGAATTCTATGCAATTGTTCAAGCACTGAAGAAGTGGAGACATTATTTGATGTCCAGGGAGTTTGTATTGTATTCTGATAATCATGCTTTGCAGTATATTGTACAGCAGCCCAAGTTGAAACATAAGCATGCTAAATGGTTTGAGTATCTCCAAAGTTTCAATTTTGTTTTGAAACATATAAGTGGCCAAGCCAATAAAGTAGCTGATGCTTTGAGTAGGAGACATCTGCTTGTTCAAGAGACTAATTTTGAAGTTGCAGGATTCGATTTTCTCAAAGAATTGTATAAAACATATCCCGATTTTAAAGAAGCATTTGAAGCATGTAGTAACCCTGTTCTAACAGATAGAAGTCAGTGGCTAGATTTTTTTCTGCAAGAAGACTTGTTATTCAGAAAGAACCAACTGTGTATACCAAAATGTTCCATGAGAGAAAATTTGATCAAAGAAAAGCATAGTGGTGGACTTGCTGGACACTTTGGTACTGATAAGACTTATGAACAGCTGAGTCACTTTTATTTCTGGCCCAGGATGAGAACAGAAGTGGATAAGTTTGTGAAAAATTGCAAGATCTGTCAATATGCAAAAGGAAGGAGCCAAAATGCAGGATTGTATACTCCCTTACCTATTCCATATAGGCCTTGGGACATGGTAAGTCTGGATTTTGTTCTAGGATTACCCAAGACTCGGAGAGGGAATCATGCAGTCTTTGTTGTGGTGGATAGATTCTCCAAAATGGCACATTTTATTCCATGCTATAAAACTAGCGATGTTTCCCGCATGTTATGGCAACAAAGTTGTTATATTGCATGGATTATAGAAAATGTTTCGACGAACACAGATTTGTGGGTCACCCAGAGGACATTGTGGAAAACTTGGTGGCCAGAGTTGAGCAAATATCATCCCGGTGATGAATGAACCAAGGTAATGGACGGAGTACGAAAACTTGTTGAGAAGCAGAAGGCATCCCAAAATTTTCACACGTTTTACCGGTGAAATATACTTGATGAATATTAAACGAGCACGAGCCGAAGTCCATTTCATATTGTTTGTGGAATGCCCAGAATAATTAAGGGAAATACGGGAAGATGAGAGTTAAGGAGTCTGGATGGTGAAATTTGAGATCCGAATAGCCATGAGCAAGTGAAACCATCGCTTTAAACGTCAAATGGCAGAAGCGTTTGAAGAAGAGAGGTTCATTTTGAAGTAAGAGATCTGGTTTTGGCACACTTGAGAAAGGAGAGGTTCCCAAAGAAGCAGTACAACAAACTAAAGTTCAAAAAGATTGGACCATGCAAGATACTTAGGAAGTTTTCTACAAATTCTTATGAGATTTAATTACCACCTGATGTTGGAATATCTCCCATTTTTAATGTTGCAGATTTGTACAAGTATGAGGATGATGGTGCAGAGGACAAGTCAGCAGACAGGGAACAAATTGAGTGGAAGGAACAGCTACCTACAACACAACCATTGCAACCAGAGAAGATATTGGATAAAAGACCATTCAGAAAGACCAGAGGACGAGAATACTATCAGTATTTAATCAAATGGAAGGATAAACCAAAGGAAGATGCCACTTGGATGACTAAAGACATGTTGCAGAGGATGGGCAGATCAGTGGAGGAGCTCATGGACAGGATCCCATGAAGAATATTGCCCTCGGGAGTCTAATGCAGGGGCATTATGCAATAGCCAGCAATGTAGGAGTTTTGTCCACATGTTGTGGCTATTGAGGGTTCGAAATTCATCAAATTGTAATAGCCAGGTGTCAATACCTCGACTGACTATTTTAATTAGATCAGTTAGAGTCATAAGAAGTCGAATAGCTTAGTTTTCTAGCTGTCATATTTCAGTTAATTGAATTATTATGGTTAGACTATTGGTCTCTAGAACGGTCCTCTCAGAGGAACCGAAGAGTCATCAATCTATGTATATAATTGTAAAACCTCGAATGCATGAGAGATATAGACGAGAAGAGAAATAATAGAGGATTTCTGCAGTAACTCTGTGTATTTCAAATCGCTTCCAATTAAATAGTTCTGTGCATTACCCTAGTATCGTGCCAATTTCTTAAGTGTGAAAAGATTGTCTAATTGAGAAGTGATGAACTCCTGCATGATTTCCCCCTATCTCTGTTGATTGATTTCCAAAATCCATTTGAATAATCCCTGCGCATTTAAAAACCCTCGTGGCATGCTCTGTATAGAAAATCATGGTTAATATTGGTGAATTTCCCCGTATAAAAGAATAACCCTGTTTTATTGCATAGTTGCATCAAATTCTATCGAATAAACCGTATTGAAACCAGCAGTTAATCGATACCACAGAGCTCGAACCCCGACAGAACCGTAGTTCATTACTGTAGCAGGAAAACCGAAACGGATTTGCAAAGGCGGGTTTCCCCATTCCGCGCCACCTTTGGCACGGAGGCGGTATTACCGGAGTATGGAGCGATTCCACACAGGAATCGACACGTAGCAGATTTGACATCCGACAAAACCACCATTTGGCACGTTAAAGGACTGCCGTGGGACACGCAGCGGAATCTATACAGGCCATTGATCTCAGAGCAGGCCATCGGACGACCCTCGCGCGATGGAGATGCACGACAACTAACCAAGGTACGGCGCCCACGTTGATTGGTCCACAGGATATAGGTGGGGCCGGACCCACATGCCATTACAAAGGTAATTGTTATAAACTGTTGATAAAATATCCCGTCGGCTCATTGTATTATTAGAAAGAGAGAAAGTTGATTATATGGTGAATCATAGTTGGAGTATGTATATATATATAAGCCGGGATTATAACATAACATTATAAAATCTGCATTTATATTTATTTATCAATTTTCCCAAAATTGATAAATAACATTGCGAGAGTGCGAAAGAGGACCACGTGGAACGAGGGTAACAAAAGAACGAGAGTGTGTTGACTTCAGTGGAGTGACTGCGTCAAATTACCCACTTTCTTGGTGTAGACAGTGTTGTCAGAATGACACCTAGAAAATCCATTATCTAAGAGAAATCTATCCATTTTGGCATACAAAGCCCAAGGAGCTTGTTTGAGACCATAGAGAGACTTCGTAAGGTGACAAACAAGGCTGGAGTCTTTTTGGATAAAGACAGGGGGTTGTTCCATGTAGATTTCTTCATGCAAATCTCCATGTAAGAAGGTGGATTTAACATCCATCTGATGGACTTCCCATTTAAAGGAGGCAGCAAGAGAAAGAACAAGGCGGATAGAATTCATTTTGGAAACAGGGGAGAAGGTTCCAGTATAGTCAATGCCTTCAACTTGTGAAAAACCTTTAGCGACAAGATGAGATTTATGTCTATCCACTTTTCCATCTGGTCCAAAATTTGTTTTGTAAACCCATCTGCATCTTACAAGTTTTCTTCCTTTTGGAAGAGGAACAAGATCCCAATTATTGTTTGCCAATAAGGAACGATACTCTTCATTCATAGCTTCATCCCAATCTAGATGACTGGAGGCTTCTTCAAAGGTTTCTGGATCAATTTTTTCTGGAACTTGAGCCAATAAGGAAGAAGCTCTTTCGAACTAAGAACGTGTATGCCATCGATCGGCAGGGTAACCTGCAAGAGAACCTGCTGCATCCCGAGTAGAGTGGACCCATCTTGGAAGCGGTGGAGTATAAGGAACAATTTCACAAGCTGGAGGAGGATTTTCATCCTCTCTGTCATCATCTGAACTAGAAGGAATGCTATTAAAAATATAAGAGAGAGAGAGAGGTGGCACATATACCGAATCAGGCTCGCAGGCCGATATATTTTCTTGAAACTTTACATCTCTTCTAATGATTATATTTTTGGATTTTTGTTGAAGAAGTCTATATCCTTTGACATCTTTGGAATATCCAACAAAAATACATTTTTCACTCCTAGGTTCTAAGGTTTTATGTTTCGCATCTGGAATATGGGCCCAAGCATCACTTCCAAAAACACGGAAGTGACTTACATTTGGTTTGATTGAGCTCCAAGCTTCTTCTGGAGTTATATTCTTTAAAACTATGTGGTCTCGTTATATAATTGCACGTGTGTGCCCAAAAATTGAGACCAAGTCCTTTAGATTGAAGCATATAATTAGCCATTTCTTTTAAGGTGCAATTCTTCCTTTCAGCTACACCATTTTTTTGTGGAGTATATGGAACAGTATGTTGCAATTGAATGCCATGCTCAGTGCAGAAGTTGATAAATTTGTTATATTCTGTAGCTATCGTTAATAATTTGTTGCTCAGTTCAACTATTAAAGACATAAAGGCCAGAACATGTTAAAAACTTCTTGTGAGTTTTAGTATACCCAAGTGCGTACGGAAAAATCATCAATGAAAGTTAAAATGCTGACGAGAGAAAGAAACAACGAGAGTGGACCTGCGTCAACAACAAGCTGCAAAGGGGCTGAAGCGTGCCAAGAGGCATGTTTGTCAAAACTATCCCGATGATGTTTTCTGAGTACACATCTGGAGAAAATACCATCTCGGCAAGATACCATAGGAAGGCCCGTCACCATATTTTCCTTACATAGAGTTTGAAGAGAGAGATAGTTTAAGTGACCAAATCGCTCATGCCAAAGTTTGCTCACATCATCATTATGAGCAAAAAAAACAGAGGGAAGAGATGATGACCCAAAGTTGTCAAACTTATACAACCTTGTGGAATCTTCAGCAATGCCAGTAGCTAAAATATGTTTAGTATCTTTGAGGTCCTTGATTACAACATCATGAGGTGAGAATTCTACTATTTTCCCTTCACCTGAATGATTTATCTGATAAACAGATAGAAGGTTGCATGACAAGGTAGGAACACATAGTACATCATTAAACTGACCATTATCTAGATGAATGGTTCCAGATCCTACAACACTAAGAGATCTATCATCACCCACATAAATATTTTTGGTGTTACAATAATTTAAAGACGTAAACATAGATTTACTTTTAGCCATGTGGTAAAGCTCCAGAATCAATGAGCCACTCATGAGAAGGAGAAGAAGAAGATACATTTAATGCATAACTAGATCTTGATGCTTGACAACCATAAGCAGAAAGTGCCATGCCTGAAGATGAAGGTGAAGAGTGCTCCAAATTGATGTTGTGATTCTTCATTGCTGCTTCTAATGCTTCCATATTCTTAAAACATTTGGACTCTATATGGTCATCCCGATTGCAAAAGTTGCAATGTTTATCTGTCTTCTTCCCTTTGTTTTGATTTGCCTTATTATTTTGGTGATTTGATTTTTCAGTTTGTGGCTGAAATTGCTTAGGGCCCTTGTTTGGTTTAGGACCATATTTTTATGATATTGCTTCTTGGGATTATTTTGATATGGTTGTTTTTGGGCTGCTAAGGCTTTCTTAGAAGCATTTTCATCAGTGATAAGACCAAGGTGTAAAATTTTTTCTTATTCTCTTATCAAAGAATCACAAAAGAAATCAAAAGAGGGATTATTGTAGGTGGTTCCAAAAGAGATGATGGTTTCTCTAGTGGAATGGAAGGCATAAAAAAATATAGAGTATGCAGGGCCAAGCTTAGAAATAATGCAATAGATGAGGCTACCATCTTCCTTTTTGACCTTACAACCCTATAAAAGAAGTCTAAGGGTCTTGAATTTGGACAAAAAGTCTTCAATAGAGGAGAAATTATTAGGGTCCAAAGTAAGCAACTCATTTTCAAGCTGGTGGGCCCTGATTTGATTTTGAATGCCAAAAACATTATTTAGCCTTTCTAGGGCTTTATCAGGGGTGTCAAAGTCAAGGATGTGAAATCGAAGATCTTGAGCAATGGACATTCCTATCAACCCTTGTGCTTGATCTTGTTTATTTTCCCATTTAGGAACTTTATCATCATCAGAAGATTTAGTTTCTTGACCTATGGCTATTCTATAAATCCCTTTACTTCTAAGTATATCTACCATGTGAGGTAGCCATTGGAAATAATTGGTGCTGTTAAAAATAACCGGGCATGCACTTTCCATTTTTTTACAAAAAAAATGAAGCTGAGAAATGTTGAAAATAACTACTCTAATGGAAAGACCTCGAAAAATTAGGCTATTTAAAAATAAATGGCTTGAAAAACGGCTTTCGGATGAAGAAGTTATGCCTTTTGAAAAATCTAAGTTGTAGATGCCGAATAGTTACGCGAACGGGATGAAGTGCGGCTTTTAAAAAAATTCCCCCCCTTTGAACAAAATTTTTTACAAAAGAAGCTTGAGAAGGAGACTTGAACCCAAGACCTCTATTCTCATAAACTAACCCCTCACCGAGTGAGATAGTAAAAGGATCACGTTATTGTATGAAAGGAGGAAGGGTTTTTTTTTTTTTTTTTTTTTAAACCTCTTTGGTGTGCATGCCTTTTCCTGAACAAAAAAACACAAAAAAAAAGCCAAAAAAAAATGAAATGCACAGTCTTACAATAGAATGTTAGATTTTCAGTTACCCTTACTGGAAACTATCACTTTTTTTCGCTATTTTTTATTTCCTGAGATCGCACAAAGACGCGGGGAAAGAGCATATGTAGCAAAAAAATCTCTTTGTCTTGTTTCTAATTTGTCGAGATCACACGAAGCACACAATAAAGAGAATACACAGAGAAGAGGGTATAGATCCAGCAAATAAATAAAACCTTAATACTGAAAATAAATAGAAATAAACCAAAATAAGAAGAACTATTAACAAATATAACTGCAAAATAGATGCTTTATACCTCCATATCTAAACTGAGATAACATGGGCAGCTGGAAACCTCTTCGCATGAAAATAAAGGCTTTTCTCACTGTAACAGACGCTCCGAACACAATAGAGCAGTTATCCAAGCCCAAAAATGTTCAGAAATAGTAGATCTACAAAACGACATTCGCATGCAGTTAAACCAGCTTCGGATTTTGATCAACAATGGATGCAGCACTCAAAATAGCTCTGATACCATGTAGGAATTTACAAAGTAAGTTTCATAGATCAAGAACCAAAGGTCATTGCTCACAAATAGATCACAAATCAGTACACCAGTATAATCACGTGGTTAAAACCCTCAACGAGGGAAACAGTCCATGCCCTGAGCCAACACGGCCACTTCAGGGAATTTATTAATATAAAAATAAAAGTTACATATGTTTCTCTCATAAACAGTTACCAGATAAATGACCCTCCATGCTTTTTAAATAGAGATCATTGACTAATCGGGTGTTAAGCCACGGATCAAGTGCCATTAATACCAAGGTGAGAGATAATCATCGGATCACTACAAACCGTGACCGTCAGATTATAAGTTACAAATGTACATGGTAAAGAAACACAATTTACCTAACTCTACACTAGACTAAGTTATTCTTAACTATTTCCTATGTGTCAAAATATCCTAACATCTCTTAGGTATTTATATTGAGAAATGGATATGCCTATTGAATTTTGTATAATTTATGGCTTGTAGCCCTAGGTAAAAGATAAGTTCTCCAATCATTCACATCTCGAATTCAAATTTCATTTCTTCACCAAAATATTTTACTAGATGATTTTTATTGATTGTAAACATATAATATAATTCACATACACAGAAGATTCCAGAATATACTGAAACCAAAAGTTTTTTTGATAAAAACACATTAGCCAATAAACAAACCATTGAAACCAAAAGTGATTTGATATTTCTATAGGCAGAGTTTGTAAAGGGCCAAGTAGCCTTTGAATCTCATCTTTTATGAAAGGTGACATATCCAGTAAATGCCCCTATAGTCAATCTCTAGAATAGATGTAAATAGAAGTTTTTCATTTTCATATCCATGGTCTCAAACAATGAGAGAGAAAAAAAAAATTATATTCAACATGTAAAACACAAATTAGCCATAAAAGTTTCCCATTGAAATAAAAAGTGATTTAATACAAAACATAGGTTTTAACCTAAGAGTAAATGCCCCTATAGTCAATCTGTGGAATAGATCTAAATAGAATTTTTTCATTTTCATATCCATGGTCTAATAATGAGAGAGAGAAAAAACCTTTCATATTCACATGTAAAACACAAATTAGCCATATCTCTTGAATAGATCTAAATAGAAGTTCTTCATTTTCATATCCATGGTCTCAAACAATGAGAGAGAAAAAAACTTTTATATTCAACATGTAAAACACAAATTAGCCATAAAATTTTCCCATTGAAACCAAAAGTGATTTGATACAAACATAGGTTTTAACTTTATACAGTTTAATTGTTTCAAATAGATTTTTAATAAAATGAAAAATATTCAATGTAAAAAGCATAGTATTTAGAGACAAAAATTAATTTGATACAAAAAATATAGGTTTTAACCAAGTATATAGTTAATTGTTTTGAAAATAGATTCTTAAGAAAATGAAAAATATTCAATGTAAAACACATGCATTCTTATGCATTCTTATACACCCTTATGTCTACGTAAAGTAGTTTTAGTTATTCCATGGGTCTTCTACAACCTTGATAGCGTATATTTGGGATAGGTAGTGTTAACTTATACAAGTTCTATAGGCAGAGTCTGTAAAGGGTCTGGTAGCCTCTAGATCTCATCTTTTATGAAAGATGACATATCCAGTAAATGCCCCTACAGTCAATCTCTGGAATAGATCTAAATAGAAGTTTTTCATTTTCATATCCATGGTCTCAAACAATGAGAGAGAGAAAAAACCTTTTATATTCAACATGTAAAACACAAATTAGCCATACAGGTTTCCCATTGAAACCAAAAGTGATTTGATACAAAACATAGGTTTTATCCTTAGTAAATGCCCCTACAATCAATCTCTGGAATAGTTTTAAATAGAAGTTTTTCATTTTCATAGCCATGGTCTCAAACAATGAGAGAAAAAACCTTTTATATTCAATGTATGTAAAAAAAAATTTAGTCATATCTCTAAAATAGATCTAAATAGAAGTTTTTCATTTTCATATCCATCATCTCAAACAATGAGAGAAAAAACCTTTTATATTCAATGTATGTAAAAAAAAAATTAGCCATATCTCTAGAATAGATCTAAATAGAAGTTTTCATTTTCATATCCATGGTCTCAAACAATGAGAGAGAGAAAAAACCTTTTATATTCAACATGTAAAACACAAACTAGCCATAAAAGTTTCTCATAGAAACCAAAAGTGATTTGATACAAAACATAGGTTTTAACCTAAGAGTAAATTCCCCTATAGTAAATCTCTAGAATAGATATAATTAGAAGTTTTTCATTTTCATATCCATGGTCTCAAGCAATGAGAGAGAGAAAAAAACCTTTTATATTCAACATGTAAAACACAAATTAGCCATAAAAGTTTCCCATTGAAACCAAAAGTGATTTGATACAAAACATAGGTTTTACCCTAAGAGTAAATGCCCCTACAGTCAATCTTTATAATATATCTAATTAGAAGTTTTTCATTTTCATATCCATGGTCTCAAACAATGAGAGAGAGAAAAAACCTTTTATATTCAACATGTAAAACACAAATTAGCCATAAAAGTTTTCCATTGAAACCAAAAGTGATTTGATACAAAACATAGGTTTTAACCTAAGAGTAAATGCCCCTACAATCAATCTCTAGAATAGATCTAATTAGAAGCTTTTCATTTTCATATCCATGATCTCAAACAATGAGAGAGAAAAAACCTTTTATATTCAACATGTATAGTATTTAGAAACAAAAAGTAATTTGATACAAAACATAGGTTTTAACCAAGTATATAGTTTTTCATTTTCATATCCATGGTCTCAAACAATGAGAGAGAAAAAACCTTTTATATTCAACATGTAAAACACAAATTAGCCATAAAAGTTTCCCATTGAAACCAAAATTGATTTGATACAAAACATAGGTTTTAACCTAAGAGTAAATTCCCCTACATTCAATCTCTAGAATAGATCTAATTAGAATTTTTTTATTTTCATATCCATGGTCTCAAACAATGAGAGAGAAAAAACCTTTTATATTCAACATGTATAGTATTTAGAAACAAAAAGTAATTTGATACAAAACATAGGTTTTAACCAAGTATATAGTTTTAAATATTTTGAAAATAGATTCTTAACAAAATGAAAAATATTCAATGTAAAACACATTCACATTAACATATAATTGTGATATTTTCCCTTCATAGGGTATAATTAGGACTGGTAACTAGTGTTAACTTCTACAAGTTCTATAGGCAGAGTCTGTAAAGGGCTAGGTAGCCTCTAGATCTCATCTTTTATGAAAGGTGACATATCTAGTAAATGCCCCTACAGTCAATCTCTAGAATAGATCTAAATATAAGTTTTTCATTTCTCCCATGCATTTGCAATAAATGTCAATTTAATATATATATTTTTATTGAATTTGTTTTTTTTAGGGATAAGAAAACCATTAAATATGGTTGAAAAATGGAAATTATGCATAGAAGTTTCTTGCTATCCCAATCCAAGGAATGCAGTGATTACATATGTGCTTTCCAATATTGCGACTAGCAAAGTCGTCCAAAGGAAAATGAATATACCGGGAAGAACAACAAACAACGAGGCATATTATATTGGATTGATAGAAGGCTTGGGAACAACAATGGAGTATGGATCAAATGGAATTGTAGTTTTCACCAATTCTGAACTTGTGTGCAACCA
Organism: Pinus albicaulis; assembly: GCA_034641835.2. Lineage (NCBI taxonomy): Eukaryota > Viridiplantae > Streptophyta > Pinopsida > Pinales > Pinaceae > Pinus > Pinus albicaulis. The sequence goes on along the minus strand of CM076579.1, from coordinate 1,429,788,456 downwards.
GATGAATGGCATGTACCAAGTTAAGAAGGAGAGGCTAAAAGAACTGCATGGAATAGCAAACAATATTGTTAGCCAATTTCAATTTTTTAGTATAAGGAATTGTACAAATGTGAATAAGATGTCTGCTGATCTATTGCGTGGGGCAATGCAAATTCAGGATTCATCTATCAAAGATGAATTAATAGATGAATTAGAATTATACGGGGCAATGCCAATGCAAGATTCATCTCTCAAAGATGAATTAGTTTTGAGACACTCTTCTTCAAAAATTCAAGATTCATCTCTCAAAGATGAATTAGTTTTGAAACGCTCTTCTTCAAAAATTCAAGATTCATCTCTCAAAGATGAATTAGTGTTGAGACACTCTCCTTCAAAATTTATTGATCGACATTGTAACATATCTTGGATATGTGTGTGTTGTGTACTTATAAATGCGTCTTTTTTAATGACCATGTGCTTTTTTCAATTATATACCAAGTGTTCTCCCACCACACCATGTAAAGCGCAACTTGGTGAACTTCACATTTGCAACAAGTGGTGAACTTCACATTTTTATGAAATTAAAATGCGGGGACTTCAACAAATTTTTGTTTAAATGGAGTTTCACTTCTTTTTTAATGACAATGTGTTTTTTTCAATTTTATACCAAGTGTGCTCCCACCATGTAAAACACAATTTGGTGAATTTATCATTTTTATAATTTTTTTTGCCTAAATTGAGTTTCACACATCAATTAGTGCTTTGAAAGTTGTTTTTTACATAATTTGTTTACACTAAATTACATTAATTTTCTGAAATTTATTTTGAATTTACTTTAAATTAGTTATTTAAAAAAATAATTATAAATTTCCACCGTAGATATAGATATCATGGAGGATGAACGACGAAGATCAACAGAATCCCATATCTCTACGAGAGGGGGGGATCAGGGATCGAGAGCTGTTCATGGTATTTAAATATAATCTTAAATCTCCAGACATGTGTGTACATATGGAATTGATTTTTTATCAACTTTGTGAGTTAAATTAGTTGTTAATAAGTTTCATTTTTTATTTTTTAGGAGCTAATAGGAAGAGAAGGGTCTCTACTCCATCCATGGAGCATGCCCATGGTTCAACCAGTCGTGGTATGGTTTGAACACAATTTAATCAATGAATATATACATGTATTTATATGTATGCATGTATTTTTCAATTAATTGTAAATTCGTATTGGTTTATGAAGCTTCTCTCTCCTCTCGAGAGGTTGGTGGTGGTTCAAATCCCCTTAGAGGGCCATCAATAAGTGGTAGCAGGTTGTGTGAAGGTGGTGATATTTATTCCCCCGGAGGCCAATCAACGTGTTGGGGTTCCCATGTTTTGGCCAGATTGGCAAGACCAAAAGATGAGACAACATCAGAACCACTTTTAGACCTCAGGATCTAGCCCTCCTGGGTCCAGAGAGGGATCTCTCTATATGAGCAAAGTTTTTATGTCTATGAAGCTCAAAGTTTAAGATGTTAGGCTAGTTATAGGCACGATTTTGTTTATTTGATTGTTTGTTTTGGTTGTTGGTTATCAGGAAAGAAGGTTTCAATGTAATATCAGTATGAGCAAAGAGGGATAAGGCAGAGGTGAAGTATTCCAGGAAATACTCAGCACCATTGGGCAATGGAGTCAGGAAAGGATTTGCTTGCTATTCAATAGGTAGGCTTTCATTGGGCTAGTCATCTGAAACTTAGGATCTTCAAGATGATTATGTGATATGGAAAGTAGGAGGGAGGAGATAACACAGATTGAAGCACAAGGTTACTGATCAGCAGGTCGCACAAGGATCCTAGTGGACAGGGCTAACTCTAATCCCCATTGTTCCCAAATCTTCCAACTAAATCAATAACAATAAACATCTAAGAACTGATTTCATTTAATTCATACATCAGAGAGCAGGCAACAACATCCACTACACTCGTTAAACCAACTGAAATCACTTCCTAGATAATACATTCAGAAGATAAACATAAATGGAAAGGAGAGCAGGAACATAGGGTACCTAACAAGGGTAAATCCTATGTCAAAATTCTGATGCAAGCCAGTAGAAATGAAATTAAGTGAATGTAAACATAGAGACAGGAAAACATCACCGCTGCTTCAGATCAGAATCCAAAGAAATGTGCTTGTCATATTAAGTAACAATACCAATCAAGTACAATATTGCCAATAGCTGAATACTCAGTCTGAAAACATATCCATCAACCTATATTACAATCTTTACACAGAGACTGAGTCTCAAAAGCAACTGCTTGCAGTTCTCTGATAACTTATCAACAACCATTACAATGAGTTTTTCATGAATTTATAGCACCAGAGGAGCAGAGGAGGTAGGTGGAGAACTAAATGCAGTATTAAACTTCTGAAAATAAAGAGGGCCGAAGCCCATCCTGTATAACTCCTGTGCATTAATCTCTGATGTTCTTTGAGTGCATGGACGATCTTCTGCAGACTGGGAATTACTCTGATATGACTCTGACTGCAGTACTGTGCAGTACTTTGGTGTATAAACAAAATGACTAAATGGACTGCCATGCTGGTGAAACAAATGCTTCTGATAGCGTAGGACTACTGCGAAGGGGGGAGAAACATGCTTGGACACCATATAAATTGAAACCATAATGTGTACTGTGTCCTTGCTCTGGAAGAAACATTCTGCTGATTTGAACCCTGATTTCATGAATCTCTGTGTGCTGTACCTTCTACATAATCCCTAGGTTCATTGATCTGCTGCTTTGCCTCTACACTGCTGTATTAAACTCAAAAACTCAGTTTTGAATGCTGGAATCCACAATCATGAAGCTGGTTTTTCCTCACGGCTTCATAAATGTCTCGATTCTGCAATATCTGGGCTTTAATGGTGCGGGATAGAGTCTGCAAAGTTTCAAACTTCGTCCTTTGATGGAATTTATACTGTTGCCACCTTTCTTGACATTTCCCTACAGTACCAGCTTTAGTTTTAATTCTGCCTGCTCAATGCGCCGCTTGCAATGATTTCTATGAATTATGGCGGCTTTCTGCCTCTCTGGAAACCCTGCACAATACAAAAACATGTTAAGAAAACCATGGGGGTGGTGGACGCAACGGGGTGGCTAGAATAATGATGCAGACTGGTTGATGGCGAGACTATCGTGGATGACCTGTAGTGAGGTGGAAACGATGAAGACTACAGTCGGAAGGAGGTGCGGGGGAAAAATGACCGAAAAACCTTTGAATCTCTGACCTTTGAATGAATATACGAAACTAGAGGGAGACCGTACAGTGGACACGTGGAGGTGACGTGGCGGAGCCGACTGACAGTGGAATGGTCAATAGTGGGGAGAAGACTGATCTGGGCCGTCAGAGCTCAAAGGAGATTGACAGTGGGAAACACAGCGGAGGGCAACGAACGGTGCACCTGGGGTACGATGGCCATGGGTTAAATCCCGCGTACCTTCGTCGATCGATGACCATTGGATGAGGTGCCCAAGATCCAACGGCTGATATGAATATCGCTGGGCATCCTGAGTCGAAAGTTAACGTGCGATGGAAAAGCGGTTTCGAAACCGTACAGGAGCCACGCGTCAATCACTGTATGGAATCGCTGGCCGATGGGAAAATACTGCCAGCTCTCGGATGGTGGTGCGATGAAAACCGGGTTGTTTTCGGATGGGCACGCTGGTGGGGACCACGGGGGCAGGCGAACTCCAGAAACGCGAAGCACTGCGGGGTCAATGATCACCGTCTAATCAACAAGATCAACAGTCTATGATGCACCCGATACACTTTGGAGATAGGCGCCTTCAGTGCTGGCGGGTGGTTCCGGCGCCGGGTCACTTGGAGGAAAAGGTGTGGGGGGCTAGCGGAAGAGGGGCTAGGCCTATTATAATGTGGAAAATGGGGTTTTAAACCATTTTAAAGCATTTTGAAGCCTTTGGAGGGTAACGATAAAGGGCAGAAGGGGAAAATGGCACAACGAAGGGTGAAGGTAGGATTTAAGGGGGAATTTGGGGGGAAATTGGGATAGGAAGGGGACTTTGCGAAGGGGGAGAGAGGGGCAACATGGAGAGTTTTAGCAGGGGAAGAATTTATTAGAGGCAAGGGCATAGGAGACCTCAAGGATGATGTGTCTTCAGGGAGATGCATTCCTTGAGGGCTCAAAAACAAATTTAGCCCCCTGTTTTGCTTTGTCAAAAATTTATAGGGGGGCTAACAGTGGCTCCACATGGGGATGGCTTCTTCTTGAAGGAGCCAAGAATTTAGAGAATAAATCTTTGGAGTAGGCCGGGTGCCTGCTGCTTTACACATCCCTTCTTTCTTTGATAAGGTGCCACAATATGAAGACGTTACATCAAAAAAAACTTACTTCAACAAACTACCTACCCATACTACAATCCTCGCATTCTTTCTTCTTCCAGGGTGCATTTGAGCTAGCAGACCCTTTACATATTTATTTTTATAACAGAAAATAAACCTATTCTAAATCTACCCTTATTGCTCCATTAGACCAGATTAGATTGTTGGTCCCATATGTTTCTCTACCTAATCTAATATCTACTGGGATTAAACTGTCTAGCATATTTCTTCTCTACATTCTACAACAGAAATTGAAAAACAGTCAAGCCAGGATTAGACTGTCTGACTTGTTGTGGGTCCAAGGCATAAAGACAGTTGCACATGGACAAAATTTGCAGAAAATTGAAAACAAAACTATGAAGGCTTGAGATCTGAAACTTGTAAGAACCTTCTTTCCCTTTGTGACTCAAGATTTGAGCATGTTAGAGTCACTTCTTTTTTCATTTCAGCTATGGTTTTGGGCATGTTAGAGATGATTCTCCTTTTTCCTTTATTGGTCTAGATTTTTAGCATGTTAGGAACAACTGCTTTACTTGCCTTGGCTCAGGTTTTGAGTTTATTAGAGCCACTCTTTTGCATATCAGAGGTCCATGTTTTAAGCATGTCCGAACCTCTCTTTTTCCTCTATTTTTTGAAACATTTTTCTTTTCTTGAAAATAAAAAATGCAATGGTATGTAAAATGGAGATGGGTACTGGAAACTGTAAATTAGCAGAAGTAATGTTTGAGCATCCTGCCATTGATAGGACCCCCAAACAGTTCAGTGCCATCTAATTCTTGTAAGAAGAAAGCATTGGGACCCACAGTGGCCTGGATGAGGTATGGACCTTGCCACAAACTGTCAAATTTGTTGTGCTTTCCTTTATCCTCTCTTCTCGAATCCCACTTCAACACCTTATCTCCAACTTTGAAATCAGCAGCTTTGGTTCTTTGGTCAAACAATTTCTTTATATTCTCCTGAACTTTCACTGCTCTGTTGTAGACCTCTTCCCTTGTTTGCTAGAGATGGATTGTCTTATTTATTCTCCTCCCCATGCTGTCTTCTTCTGTTTGTATCTCCTGGATCAGTTTGATCACTGGTATCCCAAGGCTGGTAGGGAATACTGCTTCTGTTCCATAAACAAGCTGAAAGGGAGACATGCTAATGGACTTCTTAGTTGTAAGCCTGTCAGCCCACAAAGCATGTACTAGTTTGTTATGCAATTATTTTTTGTTCTCTTCCAACAGTTTTTTGATGAAAATCACCAGGCTCTTGTTTGATGATTCAGCTAATCCATTACCTTGAGGGTAATAGGCAGTTGAATGACCAAGTGCTATTTGGTACCTGTGACATAAATCAACCATCTTTTTGGATCCAACAGTAGTAGCATTATCAGTGATTATTTTCCTTGGGCAGCCAAACTGAGAGAGGATGTGACTTTCTAGGAAACTAATGATGACTGAATCTGTGGCATTCCTAGTGGGCACGACCTCTATCCATTTAGTGAAATAATCTGTGGCTGTTAGGATCCATTTGTGCTGAGCAGAAGAAGCAGGGTGAATTTACCCTATGAAATCTAAGCCCCATTGCAGAAAGGGACCTTCAACATTGATGGGTTGTAGGGGTAAAGGGAGGATTTTTCTCTTGCCCTCAAAGATCTGACATTTGTGGCAAGCAAATATCATTTTATGAACATCATTGAAGAGTGTGGGCCAATAATAGCTAGCCCTGAGTATTTTTTTTGCAGTGGCTTTCCAACTCAGGTGGCCTCCACATTCTCTAGTGTGGAATTCATGTTTAACCTTCTCTGCCTCGTTTTCAGGCAAACATTTTAGCAATAAGCCATTAAGATTCTTCCAGTACAAGTTTTCATTCAAGATGCAGTGATTTCCGGCTTTCAGCTTTAAGAATCTGGCCTTGGTCTTTGATAGCTTGGGAGGGGAATTGAGGTGTGTAAGCACATACAGAATGTCAGAATACCAAGGAGAGCTCTGAAATTTTTCCTCAATCGTGAGATCAGGCAATTCTTGTTGCTCATCCAAGGTACTTATCAGGTTTATGTCTAGGGCTTGTAGGTTCGATTCAGCCATTAACTTAGCTAAGCCCTAACCTTTAATCAGTTTGGTGGGTTTTATCTCAAGGTCATACTCTAGGATCACTGCTATCCATTTTCCCCTTTTCCCATCTGGGTCTTGGGACAGTATATCTTTGACTATGATGTTGGGCACATAGGCTACAGTGTGAGAATGCAATATGTACACCCTGAATTCTTTCAAGGCCTTAATTAGAGCATAGGCCTGTTTCTCCATGATGTTGTATTTCAAGGGTGCATCTCTGAGTGCTTTGCTAAAGAAGGCAATTGGCTGCTCCATTCCCTCTGTGTTTTTCTGCAGCAAGACCGCAGCCACTGTATGCTCAAAGGCGAATGAGAAGATCAGGAAATATTTGGAGAAATCTGGGCTGATTGGGACGGGGGCTTGGGTGAGTGCAAGTTTCACTGATTCAAATGATTTTTTAGCTCCTACAGTCCATTTAACTCCTGCGACTTTCTTCAGCATGTTAGTCATGTTCCTAAGGTGTTCAGCCAGATTTGGAATAAACCTCCTAAGGAAGTTAATATTTCCTATGAAAGACTGTAATTCCTTGATGTTTCTAGGGTGTGTGATCTGTAGTATTCCCTCAACTCGTTGGGGGTCTATCCTGATTCCCTTCTCGGATATAATGTGGCCAAGAAGTTTACTCTCTTGTAGCCCAAAGACAGTCTTTTTAGGATTCAGGGACAAACCAAACCTTCTACATTTTTCAAATACTTTTCTCAGATGTTTCAGGTGTTCTTCTTCAGTCTTGGAAAAGATTGTTATGTCATCCAAGTAGATAACAATGAAGTGCCCTATTTCATCTGAAAATTCTATGTCCATCGCTCTTTGGAAGGTGGCTCCAGCATTCATCAATCCAAAAGGCATATTCACATAAATGAAGGTACCCCATGGAGTGGTAAAGGCTGTTTTGAGTTGGTCTTCTAGGATTACTAAGACTTGGTTATATCCGGAGAAACCATCTAGCAGGGAAATCCTCTTGAAACCTACTACCTTCTGAAGAAAATGTTCCATTTTAGGCAAAGGGTAATTGTCCTTGAGTGAGGCTCTATTGAGATTCTTGAAGTCTATACACAATCTGATTTCTCCTGTTTTCTTCCTTACAACCACTAAGTTTGATACCCAATCAGAGAACCTCACAGGCACAATTATACCTGCTTCATACATTTTCTTAATCTCCTTCTCTACTGTGGGCAATTGTTTGGGATTGATTCTGCGAAGTTTTTGCCTAAAGGGCTTCTGATTTTCTTTCAAGGGTATCTTATGCTGAATTATATTTGTGTCATAGGCCTTTAAGTCTTCATAGCTCCATGAAAACACATCAACGAATTCCTTGAAAAGGTCAATGTATCTCTTCTTCATCTCTGTAGGTAAAGACTTAGCCAGTTTAATCATTTTGGGATTATCTTCAGTGCCTAAGTTGCATTCTTCCACATCAGAGTCTGCATGCTCTATAGTGGGCTTTTTTGCCACATCATCAAAGTCAAAGAGGTCCTCTAAGGGTGCCAGGCCTCTGGGTATATTCTTGTCTTTGGCCTGCAACACCTTTACCTCTTCACTACCTGCATTTTTACATTTGCAATCTGGGTTTCCAGTCTGTTCATCTAAAGAGTTTATTCCTACGTTACAAGGTGTTTCTTCCTCATCTGAGAACTCATCACGTAGGCAGCTATGGCCAGATTTAGAGTCTGAATCAGAAAACTCAAACTCGTTTCTGCCTACCAGAAAATCTTCGATTTGTTTGTCACCTTCAAAAACTTTCCAATATTTTTTGTTGTCTGGCACAACAGGTCTGAATTTGGTTTGAATGATGATCTGTTGATCGTTGGGAGTCTTGGGGTAAGAACTGGCTAGGCAAGCTAATCCATTTGCAATGACATTTTGACTTCTAGGAACGAACACTAAGTTGTATTCAACAAACATTTTCAGAAGATCCATGGTGTCATTCCTATATGCTCTTAGCCTAGGATGTTTCGCTGTGTATCCCCCGTTTACCTGTTTAATGATCAGCTCAGAGTCTCCACGCACATCAATCCTACGGGCTCCTAATTTTCTCAACAGATTTAGACCCAGGATGAAGGCCTCGTATTCAGCGACGTTATTCATGCACTTGAAGTGCAGGTTGCAGGCATGACTCTCTGTGTAATCATTCTCTATGTTATGAATCCACACTCCTGCCCTAGCAGTTATTCTGGTGCATGACCCATCGAAGTTCATCACCCACAGGGGTTCATTTTCGTTTTCGTTATCACTCTTTTCCCTATGGCTGGTTTCTCCATTATGTTGCGTTGTAGGATCTATATTGGGCTATGGATTGCTTTGTTCCTCGTGAAATGTATGATTTTCAGGGATCTGGTCGGATGGTTGTTTCTGCTCTGTTTCTTGTTCACTCGGGGGTTTGGTCTCCACCGCATATCCTACAGGTTTCATTGTGGTTTTCTTCTTCGTTGTCCTCCAAATCCAGAGCAGCCATTATGTTAAAATCAACAGATTATGTCTCTCCGTTTGTACCTCTTACTTGGGACTCTGACCCTTCTAAAGATTCATCATTACAAAGGATTAAGGAGTCAAGGTCTATATGTACAAAATAGACTGGTGAATTTTCTCGTTTTTCAGGGCTACTGACTAGGAATTTCATCTGCGTCTCCCTATACAGTTTTCTAAGTTGGCCAAATATTGGGATTGTGGCATACGAGCCATCCATCTGCATTGTACCTTGCAGCTTTGCTCCCCACGATCTTGATAGTAGCATGCCATACTTAGGTGGCACATCTTCCACCACAACATCCATGACTGTACATTTAGCTGGGATCTAAGTTAAGCTCACACACAAGTCTTTGATCAGGCCCAGGCATTTTAATCTGCTAGAGTCGAAAGAGTATAAATATTTGTAAGGTCTGGTTATCTCTAGACCTATTCTTTCCATAACTACCTTAGGCATTAGGTTATGAGATGCTCCAGAATCATGCATTGCATTATGCAGGATCTTTTCATGAATGTTGAGACTGATATAGAAAGGTGGAACTACCCCTTCCTGAAACTTCCCCTCTATCTTAGGACCAAACAAGAGGGCAGGTTGATCATCATTCAAATTGACAGAGTCACCATTCTCACCTAAGTTCAAAGCTCTCAAAATCTGGCCTTTATATACATCCTGAGTGGCCAGCTTGGAAAGTGGGACAGAGATTTTAATTCTTGCAATCTCACTTTCCAAATTGAAAGTGGATTGACCCTTTGGGACACTCATCTCTATTTTATTTGCCACTGCTTTGGTGGCTGATTCAGTGGACTGATTCTTATTATGTACAGTGTTTGTGACAGTTTTATCAGGAGCACTACCTGCAGTACTAGTGCTGCTAGCTGGTTTACCTTGTGCGATGATATTCTGGTTGTATTTTTCTTTACTCTTTCCAGAACTTTCAGCTGATGGTATACTACTTTCAACAGTTTCTTTAGAAGATTTTTCAGGTCTCTTTTTGATGGTAGTCTCAGAAGCTTTGGGTTTAGCAGTTTCTTGACTCTTTTTTCTTCTAAGTTCATACTGTTCTCTAACCTGCATCGTGGCATTTTCAAATCCTATCTGTAATCTTCAGATTCCAACCATTCCTCCTCCCAACCAGAGGGTGAAGGCTGGTCTTCCTCTGAATCACAGTTATGGATTGAATATTCTGTTTCAAACATGTTTATTGTGTTTCCCTCAGAACCTTCTATGATTCCCTCATCTTCGTCAAGAAAGTTTTGGAATGGGGGAATAACTTGTTGATCTGACTCTTTTTGTCTGTTGGGAGTGTTATTGTTTCCTCTAAAGTTTTGGTTTCTATTCTGGCTATTAACTGTGACAACCATCTTTTCCATCATTTGTTGTAACCTTTCCACATTTTTAGATAGTTTATCATAATTTTGGTCACATGTGGAGGCTACATTGTCGTCTCTGTATGTTACCCTTCTTTCAGATTTCAGTCTTGCTCTTTTCTCAATCAGGTTGGCTTCTATGTTCATTGCTCCTTTCTGCATGTCCTCCAATGTGTTGTATTCCTTATCTAAGCTCATAGGCCATGTCAGCATCAAAACCTTCAGGGCATTTTGCTAGGGCCATGCCTTACAGAGGTTTTATATGTGGAGGGAGAGAATTATAAATGTTGTTAAACCTTGTTGTGTAATCGTCAACACTCTCTCCTGTGTTTCTTTTAAGGGTCATGTATTCTGCCAGGAGTTGGCGAGGGTTTGCCCTAGTTTTCCATTTTTTTATGAATGTCTGATATAGAGCTGGGAGATCGTTTATGCTGCCTGGAGGTAGACCTTTAAACCATTTCTTCACATCACCCCCTAAGCTTTGGGCGAAGATTCTCATTTTGACTATATCATCATCGATTTCCATGTAGTCAATAGAATCCTCCATTTTATCTACATGTTGTTGGGCTGTGATGGACTCCTTTGCAGTGAAGTGTGGGATCTTTGACTGATAATCATTAGGTAAGGGTACTAGAGGCTGAGTTAAAACCAGAGGTGCATACCAGGCTGCCATGATGATGTTTTGATGAGCTAGAGGGGCTTGGGCAGCAGGTATGTGGATGACAGGGATGTTATGACCAGCAGAGAGCTGATGAGCAGACCTAGGGTGACTGAGCCCCAATTTTCGTATGAAATGTGAATCAGGAGGTGTAGGTGGAGGGGTTTGTCTATTCCCAAGGTGTTTATCACGTTGCTGTGGTGAATCGGGAAGCTCGGGGTCTGGCTGGTCTAAGCTACTAAATGACCTAGTTCTAGATAAGTTGTTAGGTAGGTCTAGGTCAAGGTGAAAGTGTGATAGAGCTGTAAGATCTTCTGGTGCAGAATTAGCTTTATGGATGTGTTGTGAACTAGTTGATATTTTAGGTGTATGAGCTCCCTTGAGGATGCTCTCAGGGTTATCAACTACTTCAGGTGGGTCTGGGTTAGGGTAAGCTCTTGTATGAATGGTCCTAAAATCCAGAATGTTGTTTCCTGATCCAGCAGCTTAACCCTACTTGTTACTTCTACTGTGGTTGATGTTGTTATGGAGGTTGGTCTCTTAGTGGAGTCTGATGTGAACCAAATAATCAGCAGGCCTACTGATCACCAGTGGAGTCTTTAAAACGTTTATGGAATATTGGAGTCGCCAGGTGGAGGGTCTAGGAAGTTTTTGGAGGGTACACTGTCCACCACAGTGCTTTTGGGATGTCCCCTTTCAAGGATACCTTCAAAACACAACAAACTCTAACCAGAGATTGACTGGAAGGGAATTTACCAGATATGTCACCTCTGAAAGAGTGTGAGATCTGGAGGCTACCTGGCCCTTTCCAGACTTTGTCCAAGAGTATGGGAAAACACAACAAATGGTGTAGAGGTTGATGTGAGAATAGGAGAATTTAACTGCCAACCTAACCAGAGATTGTAGTTTTTTGAATGCTTAAGGATGTTTAAGGTGTAATGCACTCAGTTTCCCAATGGAGTCGTCATTATGTTGGTGATGAGACTGGGAGACCGTTTTAATGTTTAGCAGTTGCAGGCATTCAGAAATCCCCCAGTGGAGTCGCCATTATGTTGGGGTTCCCATGTTTTGGCCAGACTGGTAAGACCAAAAGATGAGACAACATCAGAACCACTTTCAGACCTCAGGATCTAGCCCTCTTAGGTCCAGAGAGGGGTCTCTCTATATGAGCAAAGGTTTTATGTCTATGAAGCTCAAAGTTTAAGATGTTAGGCTAGTTATAGGCACGGTTTTGTTTATTTGATTTTTTTTTTTGGTTGTTGGTTATCAGGAAAGAAGGTTTCAATGTAAGATCAGTATGAGCAAAGAGGGATAAGGCAGAGGTGAAGTATTCTAGGAAATACTCAGCACCATTGGGCAATGGAGTCAGGAAAGGATCTTCTTGCTATTCAATAGGCAGGCTTTCATTGGGCTAGTCATCTGAAACTTAGGATCTTCAAGACGATTATGTGATATGGAAAGTAGGAGGGAGGAGATAACACAGATTGAAGCACAAGGTTACTGATCAGCAGGTCACACAAGGATCCTAGTGGACAGGGCTAACTCTAATCCCCAGTGTTCCCAAATCTTCCAACTAAATCAATAACAAGAAACATCTAAGAACTGATTTCATTTAATTCATACATCAGAGAGCAGGCAAAAAAATCCACTACACTGGTTAAACCAACTGAAATCACTTCCCAGATAATACATTCAGCAGATAAAAATAAATGGAAAGAAGAGAAGGAAGTACCTAACAAGGGTAAATCCTATGTTAAAATTCTGATGCAAGCCAGTAGAAACGAAATGAAATGAATGTAAACACAAAGATAGGAAAACATCACTGCTGCTTCAGATTAGGATCCAAAGAAATGTGCTTGTCATATTAAGTAACAATACCAATCAAGTACAATATTTCCAATAGCTGAATACTCAGTCTGAAAACATATCCATCAACCTATCTTACAATATTTACACAAAGACTGAGTCTCAAAAGCAACTGCTTGCAATTCTCTGATAACTAATCAACAACCATTACAATGAGTTTTTCATGAATTTGTAGCACCAGAGGAGCAGAGGAGGTAGGTGGAGAACTAAATGCAGTATTAAACTTCTGAGAAGAAAGAGGGCCGAAGCCCATCCTGTATAACTCCTGTGCATTAATCTCTGATGTTCTTTGAGTGCATGGACGATCTTCTGCAGACTAGGAATTACTCTGATATGACTCTGACTGCAGTACTGTGCAGTACTTTGGTGTATAAAAAAAATGACTGAATGGACTGCCATTCTGGTGAAACAAATGCTTTTGATAGCGTAGGACTGTTGCGAAGGGGGGAGAAACCTGCTTGGACACCATATAAACTGAAACCATAATGTGTACTGTGTCCTTGCTCTGGAAGAAACATTCTGCTGATTTGAACCCTGATTTCATGAATCTCTGCGTGCTGTACCTTCTGCATGATCCCTAGGTTCACTGATCTGCTGATTTGCCTCTAAAATGCTGTATTAAACTCAAAAACTCAATTCTGAATGCTGGAATCCACGATCATGAAGCTGGTTTTTCCTCATGGCTTAATAAATGTCTCGATTATGCAATATCTGGGCTTTAATGGCACGAGATAGAGTTTGTGAAGTTTCAAACTTCGTCCTTTTATGGAATTTATACTGCCGCCACCTTTCTTGACATTTCCCTGTAGTACCAGATTTAGTTTTAATTCTGCCTTCTCAATGCGCCGCTTGCAATGATTTCTATGAATTATGGTGGCTTTCTGCCTCTCTGGAAACCCTGCACAATACAAAAACATGTTAAGAAGACCATGGGGGTGGTGGACGCAACAGGGTGGCTAGACTGATGATGCAGACTAGTTGATGGCGAGACTATCGTGGATGACCTGCAGTGAGGTGGAAACGATGAAGACTACAGTCGGAAGGAGGTGTGGAGGAAAAATGATCGAAAAACCTTTGAATCTCCAACCTTTGAATGAATATACAAAACTGGAGGGAGACCATACGGTGGACACGTGGAGGTGACGTGGCAGAGTCGACTGACATCGGGATGGTCAATAGTGGGGAGAAGACTGATCTGGGCTGTCAGATCTCAAAGGAGATCGACGGTGGGAAACACAGCGGAGGGCGACAAACGGTGGGCCTGGGGTACGATGGCCATGGGTTAAATCACGCGTAGCTTCGTTGATCGATGGCCATTAGATGAGGCTCCCAAGATCCAACGACTGATATGAATATTGTTGGGCGTCCTGAGTCGAAAGTTAACGCGAGATGGACAAGCAGTTTCCAAACTGTACAAGAGCCACGCATCAATCCCTGTATGGAATCGCTGGCCGATGGGAAAATAACGCCAGCTCTCGGATGGTGGTGCGATGAAAACCGAGCTGTTTTCGGATGGGCGCGCTGGTGGGGACCACGGCGGCAGGTGGACTCCGGACCGTCAGATCACAGTTTAAATGGACGGCGATTGCCCTGTCGGGGTTATAACGGGAAATGCGAAGGACTGCGGGGTCAACGATCACCGTCCAATCAACAAGATCAACGGTCGATGCTGCACCCGATACACTTTGGAGATAGGTGCCTTCAATGCTGGCGGGTGGTTCCGGCACCAGGTCACTTGGAGGAAAAGGTGCGTGGGGCTAGCGGAAGAGGGGCTAGGCCTATTATAATGTGGAAAATGGGTTTTTAAACCATTTTAAAGCATTTTTAAGCCTTTAGAGGGTAACGATAAAGGGCAGAAGGGGAAAATGGCACAACAAAGGGTGAAGGTAGGATTTAAAGGGGAATTTGGGGGAAAATTGGGATAGGAAGGGGACTTTACGAAGGGGGAGAGAGGGGCAACATGGAGATTTTCAGCAGGGGAAGAATTTATTAGAGGCAAGGGCATAGGAGACCTCAAGGATGATGTGTCTTTGGGGAGATGCATTCCTTGAGGGCTCAAAAACAAATTTGGCCCCCTGTTTTGCTTTGTCAAAAATTTATAGGGGGGCTAACACAATGGTTGGTGGTGCTGGTTCTCAGTAGGGTCATTCTGGTTCTCAACAGTTTCAGGGTGGATAAGATGCTAGCCAACCACGTCGAGGTTTCCATCAATTTCAATATTTTTTTCATTCAATTTGTACAAATTTGTTTACATGTGTTTTTTATAATATACAAAAATTTATATATATTGATGCAGAGGCTGAAAATGCTCCAAATGTTGGTCAAAATAGACACAGGGAAGAATGCTACATTCAAGAAGAAGGTTGTCTACCCACCACAACTTATCCAGCCGACATTTCTGATATACCATGGGAAAGAAACATGGCACAATGCACCTTAGATAGGTGTCAACAACTTCATGCAAAATTGCGGAGAGATCTCATGGCTTTGACTCTACCTGCTGAGAGTCGAGAAAGCCTTGTAATAGTTACACATTCATTAGGTGAACTAGTAAATGTGTACAAAAATCTTGGGCCA
Source organism: Pinus albicaulis (assembly GCA_034641835.2). Lineage (NCBI taxonomy): Eukaryota > Viridiplantae > Streptophyta > Pinopsida > Pinales > Pinaceae > Pinus > Pinus albicaulis. The sequence goes on along the minus strand of CM076579.1, from coordinate 1,429,773,067 downwards.
ACAACTGATACATTTCTAGAAGTCATGAGAAAGAGAAAGGAAACAGTAATGGGTCCTGATAAATGGGAGGATGTAAAAAACAGAGTTACAAAAGAAATGGCAAAGTCAATGTTTAATTTCAAGGAAGGGCCAAAAAGAAAGATGCTGAAGGTGCAATATTTCAAGCACCTCAATATAGCTCACTATTTGTATGATAGGCACCTTGCGGCCTATGGAAGACTCCCATGGAATGACAAGGTTCCTGTTTATTTTGCAAAATTGTTTTACACATATTTGTTTTTGAAAATGAGACCCAATTACAATGACCTTCCGTCAGAATTTTTTGGTCCTGGGAAAGGTCGATTGTGTGACTGTAGGGGTGCTAGGCGAGATGTGGAGTTGCCTTGCCCTGAGCCACCATTGGTGATTCGACCTTTTTGGGTCAAAACATTACTGTCAGAGATGGATGTGACTTCTCAAATAATTTGAGAAGAAGGGGATGCCATCATCGACAATGTTCACAGCGGATTGGGTGGAGTCTATGTTTGTCTAAATCGACATAGAGCACATGAGAATGCATGTGCCAATTTTGTGTATTGTACAGATGAAGAGATTTACAATATGAGTATTGAAGATCTTAGAATATATGCAAATAATTTTTGCAATGGTTGGAAAGACCTAATTCTTCATGAGGAAGAGGGCATCAGAACGGTATGTGTTAATGACCCTAGGGTTCAATTATTTTAACACATACATGTGTACAATTTGTAATAAATACATGTGTATGTACATGTATACATTTATTTGTATGTATATTAATCTAACAAAAATGTATCATTATATGTTAAAACACCATTTGCAGTTGTCACACATGATGAATGATGAAAATGTTAATATCATGTTCGGGGCCTTTGGTTCAAACAATGAACATGGGTCTCACCATCAAGATATGTTGACAAATGTTAGTTTTTTTTAAGTGATATTTTTAAAATAAATAATTGTGCACACATGTACATGTACATATATAATAATAAAATGTTTTAACAGATTCCGATTTCGTGCGATGTTTTTTGGATGGTGGTACCTTATTCTTCCTTGGGACATGTACCTTCTACTTCCTTAGGAGATGTGCTAGATCCACAACAAGTATGGACAATTTTTCACTTTTAAAATTTATGTTTAAGTTATATATATATTCCACCTCAAAAAGTTCCATTAAAAATTGAGATATATATATCTAAATCTTGAGTTATTTTATTTTTTTTTAATTTTAGGGTTTTGGAGATTTTCTTTTGGAGCCTCTCTTAGGAGATGTCCCAAATTCACCTGCAGAAGTATTCAATTTTTCACTTTTAAATATATATATGTTTTTTTTTAAGTTATAATTTATAAATTGAAGTTTATTTAAGTTTTATTATAAATTGAGATCTTGATCTTGAGTTATTTTATACTTTTAAAATTTAAAATTTTAGGTTTCTATAGAATATTTCTTTAATCCATGGACTCTAGCGACGGAGATAGGAACATCCACACCATTTCAACCATTTGAACAAGTTGTCTAAAATTTTTTCTAATATTATTGAAAATAAGTTTATATATACACATTTGCATTTTCATCTGAAAATTATATATATATATATATATATATATATATATATATATATATATATATATATATATATATATATATATATATATATATATATATATATATAACTGTACATGTATATTGTATAGTTTACTATTGGAGATGTTCCCATGGGGGAAGTTGTAGCAGGCGGACAAATGGAGAGGGAATCTCATGAGGTACTGCATGATTTTTATTTTTATTTTTTTTATTTACATGAAGTTCTATATATTCTCACTCATTTTTAAAACATCAAATTTTAATGTTTTGATCCAGGTGGATATTGGTGGCCACCCGCCTATTCCACTTGGGGCCCCACCATTGTCTCTTTGAGTTTTTTTCACAACTTACTATTTTTAGCAGTTTTTCGAGTCCTGAACTTTCGGAGTCGTTTTGAAGCCCCAAATGGAGATAGTATGCCGAAGTTACATCCCCAGGAATTTGAAACACCAATTTACCCAAACTAGGCCCATAGTTTTGGTGCTTCATCTCCTAGGGTTAGTTTTTTGGCCGTTTAGAGTTCTCCATTGTTTCTCCATAATAAATAGGCCCTCGAGCCTCATTGTAACACAGTTCAAAGGTCTATAGTCTCCACATCTCTTCTCAGAGATTTTCTACCAGTACCCTAGCTATTTTATTTCCATCATGTTTGTAAGCATATTTTGTGATTTGATATTAATGAAATGAAGCAGTATTTCCCCTATATTTCTATGTTTATGGTTATTTCTGTATTCTGTTGCGTTCCTGCATAAATCCAAATCAGTGGTATCAGAGTGGTCTGCTTTTTCTCGATCCATCTTTTCATGTCCCCAATGAGGTCAGGGTATAAGGAGTTAGGGCTCGATCTGGTGGAACCTTTGCAAGATCAGCCTCGCAACTTGACAGACGCCCATGGGGGATGAAAAGAAATATGAGGGAGCAGGAGATCCTATCAAAATATTGCTTGAGGAGGCCCTCGAAAAACAAAGGAACACAATGATGGATAACTTTGCCCAGATCCTTCAACGACTTCCCACCGGCGGCGCATCTGCATCTAGCAGCCACTCTAGAGGCGCGACTCCCTTTAAGGTATAAGTAAACTTTGACATTCCCATATTTTTGGGTCAAATAGATGCAGATGTTGTAGATAGATGGTTGAATATATTAGAAGGATATTTATCCGTTCATGACTTTTTTGACCGGGAGAAGATTATTTTTGCACTCCTCAAAGCTACCCCCCATGTCAAGGGCTGGTGGGAAACCTACTGTGAGAAAAATGATGAGACAGAACCCTCTCTGTTCTCAGTCGTACCCACTTGGAATTATTTCTGAGATTCCATCAAGGAACAATACTATCCTGTGGGGAGCTATGAGGACAAGTACATACAATGGACCACGCTACGGCAACAAAGGGATCAAGATGTGCATGAGCTAACGAATTTGTTCCATACCCTGCACACAAAGTTGGGTATCAAAGATTCAGAGAAACATTTGGTGCTAAAGTATCGCGGTTTTCTGAATAGATACATTCAAGAGTAAATGGAGTTCCTCAACATCTCCTTGCTTGGTACGACATACTGGTATGCTTCCAAGATTGAGCAGAAATTCAAACAGAAGAAGCGAGACTTTGGATCTGCGAATCAAAAGCAAGGGAAAGGTGCCCCCAAACCGCAGAACAAAGGAGTAAGCCAAGGCATGGCGGCCCAAGACAACCTACCAAAGACACAAGCAAAGAACAACACCACAAAGCCAAAGAAGGACATGGGAAAGTGGTGTGAGTTCCATAAGAGCTCCACTCACAACACAAGTGAGTGTCGAGCCATGCAGTTGTTGGTGGCCGAGATGAGGGCTTCTGAATCAGATGCATGCTTCAACTCTGAATCAGAACCTAACAAGGTGAATGAAAAAGGGAATCAGATTATTGATGCGGAGCCCAACGCCACTGTTGCCATGACGAAGATCCAGAAGGAGGAACCATAAGATCCAGAGGAGGCAGAGTGTCTCTTCCACTCCCAGATGTGTGTAAAGGGTTCCCCGCTACGGTTCATTATCGACAATGGGAGCCAAAAGAACCTCATTTCAGCATATGTCATGAAGTGGTTGGGCTTGCTGACCATAGCACACCCACAACCATACACCATCGGGTGGCTTCACCAAGGACGGGATCTTCGCGTCAGCCAGCAGTACCGCCTTCCCTATAGCATCAAGCCCTTCACAGATGAGGTATTTTGTGACATTGCTCCTATTGATGTTTCTGCTGTATTATTAGGCCAAACATACTTGTGGAAGTGACATGATGTGTATGAGTCCCATCCTCGCGCTGTTATTGTTACTTTGGGAAATAAATTGTACAGGATACTAGAGGTACCACCGCCTCCCACTATCTCTTTGGTTACTACAAAACAATGCAGTAAGCTCATTTCCCAAACCAGGAAAATTTTTTTCCTTATTATCTACCCCCAGGGAAAGAAGAATATTGTGGCCATGACCTCCAAACATGGCTCCTTTACACGGAAATAATAAATGGACAAGGTTGTGGAGGAGTATGGGGACATCTTCACCTCACCCACAGGGGTGCCTCTACACAGTCAGGTCAAGCACCTCATTGACCTGACCCCAAGTGCGTCGCTACCCAATGGACCAATCTATAGGCGCTCTATTCTGAAGAATGATGAAATCAAGAGGCAGATTTAGGAGCTGCTACAGAAAGGTCACATCCAGCCAAGTTCATTGCCCTGTGGGAGCCCGATCGTGTTGGTACAGAAGAAGGATGGGACTTGGAGACTCTGTATTGATTATCAGGCGTTGAACAAGATCACTTTCCGGAATAGGTACCCTATCCCATGGATTTATGACCTTCTGGACCAACTCAAAGGGGAAAAATGTTTCATCAAGATCGACTTGAAATCTGGGTATCACCAGGTTCCAATCGAACCCTCTGATGTGTGGAAGACTACCTTCAACACCAAGGAGGGCCTTTTCGAATGGCTCGTCATGCCTTTTAGATTGAAAAATGCTCCCGCAACCTTCATGAGGTTGATGGATGACATCTTGCGTCCATTCACCAACTCATTTGTAGTGGTATACTTGGAAGACATTCTGATCTTCAAGCAGACTTGGAAAGAGCACCTCCACCACATCCAAGAAGTCCTCCAAACACTGCGACAACAAAATTTGTGTGCCAATTTGGAGAAGTGCACTTTTGGCATGACTCAAGTTCAATATTTGGGATACATTATTGATGAAAGGGGGGTGCATATGGATCCAGCCAAGATCCAAGTCATTCGGGATTGGCCAGCCCAAACCACCTTAACAGAGCTTCACAACTTTCTAGTTCTTTCTAATTTCTACCGCAGGTTTGTGTTGGGATTCTCTCATATCACTTGGCCCTTGAGTCAACTCACCAAGGGAGAAACGAAAGAAAAATTCTGTTGGTCAGAATCTCAACAGAAGGCATTCGTAGAATTGAAACATCACCTCTTTTCTACCCCAGTGCTCACATTACCAGACTTGCAAAAACCATTTGAGATCGAGATAGATGCCTTTGACTATGCTATTGGGGCAGTTCTTATTCAACAGGAGCATCCAATGGCATATCACAGTGAGACATTGTCTGACACAGTTCGAAAGTATCCCACTTATGACAAAGAAATGTATTCCATTTTGCAGGCTTGTCAACAATGGAAGCATTACAGTTTGGGGAAGGAGACAATCATCCACACAGACCACCGACCCCTACAATTCATACACACACAAGGAAAGTTGCAGAATGATTGCCATCAGAAGTGGTCCACATATCTGCAACAATTTCATTTGAACATCAATTACAAGAAGGGTAGCACCAATAATGTTGTAGACTACCTAAGCCGACCACCGATCGTGGCCATAACCACCGTTCTCAACTCTTGTGGGCATGAGACTTCTGATTGGCTGCTTCTCTATAAGAACGATCCAGAATTCAGCTACACATACAAGGAACTCTTGGGGGGTATGCAAGTTCCAAATTTTCACCTCCAAGGTGCACTATTATATCACCTAGGACACCTTTTTGTTCCTTAAAGCGAGCGTGCAAAGATGATATGGGAAGCGCACTATAGTCGAGTCACTGGGAATTTTGGGGTCGAGAAAACAGTGGCAGTACTGCAGAAGTATTTCTATTGTCCGAAACTTCGACATGATGTTGGGAAGTACATCAGATCCTACATTGCTTCCGCCATTACCAAACTGACCATCAAGAAGCAAGGGCTCTATACTCCGCTACCTACCCCTAGTCAACCTTGGGAATCCATCTCCATGGATTACATGTCAGGCCTTCCTTCCACTAAGCATGGAAACGACTCTGTTTTCGTGGTCGTCGACAGATTCTCAAATATGGCCATTATGGCGGCCTGTAAGAAGAATATCACAACAGAAGCCACTGCTAAACTCTTCTTTGAACGAGTGTGTGTGCACTTTGGGATCCCATAGTCTATCATATCAGATTGCGACAGCAGGTTCCTCAGCACATTTTGGTCCAGCCTCTGGTCAGTGTTGGACACCAAGCTCACCAAGTCCACAGCTTTCCATCCCCAAACTGATGGCCAGACAGAGGTCGTCAACAGCATGATTGTACACATTCTGCACATGTACAATTCAACGCATCCACGCACTTGGGATGAAAGCCTTCCCTATGTACAACATAGTTATAACCGGGCTCTCCACAGCTAAACCAGCCACAGCCTCTTTCAGGTGGGCTTGGGATTCCAGCCACTATGTCCCATTGACGTTGCCATGCCATTTTCAGCTACTCAGGCTGATTCGGCTCATGTCCAGTCTGAAGCTAACAAAGAAAACAACTTCATCTAGAACATTCAGCACATCCGCCAACAGGTTCATGACATATTGAATAGAGCCAATGCTAAGTACAAGCAACGACATAATCAACATCGAGTGCCACACAACTTCCAGGTGGGTGAAAAAGTGTGGCTACATTTGTAGAAGGAGCGCCTCACTAGACCCCACCGCAAGATTCGCCCACTCCGATATGGGCCATACACCATCACCAAGGCTGTAGGGAACAATGCCTTCGAGCTCATTATTCCACCATTCCTTGGTCTGCACCCAGTATTCAATGTAGACCGCCTTCGTCCCTACTTCCCACCTCTCTTGGACACCTCTAACATTGCAGCAGAAGAACTCACACCAAAAGAGTTAAACCCAGACAGCATGGAACATGCCACCACAGACTGTATCATGGACATGCAAATCAAGAACACTCGCCGACAGAAGATCCAACTGTATCGGGTTGTCAAAGCTGGCCAACTCCTGCACAAAGGTAAGTGGTTCACCAAGGACCAAGCTCAACAGAATTTTCCTCATCTCATGGAGGAACTCAACGCAATGGGGACCATTGCTTCCTAAGGGGGGAGGAATGATCTAGGTGGATATCGGTGGCCACCCTCCTATTCCACTTGGGGCCCCACCATTGTCTCTTTCAGTTTTTTTCACAACTTACTATTTTTAGTAGTTTTTCGGGTCCTGAACTTCTGGAGCCGTTTTGAAGCCCCAAACGGAGATAGTATGCCGGAGTTATGTCCTCGAGAATTTGAAACACCAATTTACCCAAACGGGGCCCATAGTCTTGGCGCTTCATCTCCTAGGGTTATATTTTCTGACGTTTAGAATTCTCCATTGTTTCTCCATAATAAATAGGCCCTCGAGCCTCATTGTAACATAGTTCAGAGATTTGTAGTCACCACATCTCTTCTCAGAGATTCGCTACCAGCACCCTAGCTATTTTATTTCCATCATGTTTGTAAGCATATTTCTCTGATTTGATATTAATGAAATGAAGCCATATTTCTGCTGTATTTCTATGTTTATGGTTATTTCTGTATTCTGTTGTGTTCCTGCATAAATCTGGATCATGTTTGGACGTGCATTATGTACAGGTTCCCCATGCTTTGCAAGATAGCGCACGGATTGAGACTCTGCTAGGAAAGACACTACATCCATCTGTATTTGATGGACATGATTTGTAGATTTTATTGAGATTTCTAGTCTTAAATTTACTTTTTTATATATTATCTAGATGCACAAATATATATATATATATATATATATATATATATATATATATATATATATATATATATATATATATATATATATATATATATCATACTTGTGAGATCTACAGTTTTTGGACATATTTTTATTGTGTTAATATAATTTGTTTTGTTTTTGAAAGTTAAGTTTTGGATGGTTGAAGTACTTTTGGCATGTGAACGTGAAGTAATGTTGTTATATATTTTGTATGGTTTTTAAAACTTAAGTTTTGGATAGTTGAACTACTAGTAATGTTGTCATCTATAAATTAATGTTTTTCTTTTGAACTACATTTGGCATGTTATGTAATGTTGTTAAATTAAAGGTTAAGTTTTGGATGGTTTCAATCTACATTTGGCATGTGATATAATGTTAAATGTTTTTATTGGATAGTTGAACTATAATTAGCATGGCATGTGAAGTAATGTTGTGATATAATCAAAAAAATTTTAAAACTCAAGTTTTGGATGGTTGAAGTACATTTGGCATGTGAAGTAATGTTGTGATCTATAATTTTTTGTTAAATTAAAGGTTAAGTTTTGGATGGTTTCAATCTACATTTGGCATGTGATATAATGTTAAATGTTTCCATTGGATAGTTGAACTATAATTGGCATGGCATGTGAAGTAATGTTGTGATATATAATCAAAAAGTTTTTAAAACTTAAGTTTTGGATGGTTTCAATCTACATTTGGCATGTGATATAATGTTAAATTTTTTTATTGGATAGTTGAACTACAATTGGCATGGCATGTGAAGTAATGTTGTGATATAATCAAAAAGTTTTTAAAACTCAAGTTTTGGATGGTTTCAATCTACATTTGGCATGTGATATAATGTTAAATGTTTAATTTTTTTATTGGATAGTTGAACTACAATTGGCATGACATGTGAAGTAATTTGTTTTGATATAATCAAAAAGTTTTTAAAATTCAAGTTTTGGATGGTTGAAGTACATTTGGCATCTTAAGATTGCTTTTGATCTCTACATACTCTTCTCTTGTTTGAGTGAAAAAATTTACGATGGGAAGAACATAGCTTTTCAATGCAACTAACCATATCAATTGAGCTCTAATTGAAAAAAGAATAAAGAAAAGTTAACATGCGACAAAACATGTCAGCAAAATAACATTCGTGGTTGTCATTTTTGTTGGAATAGCTAAATCATATTTTAAGGATTCTCCATCGAAAAACAATTTCAATGAAGAGAATCCTGAATATGATTTAGTTATTCCAATAAAAATAACAACCAAGGATGTTATTTTGTTGGCCTTTTGGTTTTTTTTTACTTTTTTTTGAAATAGAGCTCAATTGATATGGTTAGTTGGATTGAAAAGCTATGTTCTTTCATTGGAAATTTTTTTCACTCAAACAATAGTATGTAGTATGTAGTATGTAGAGATCAAAAACAATCTTAAGATTACTTTCAAATACGATCAAGTGCTCTTGAAACATTTTCCCACATGATGATACCTTCATTGACCTATAAAAAGTAGTTCATGGGCTATATGTTCTGCCTCTTTCCCATATAAATCCCTTTAGTTTTGATTGGAAATATAAGAAGTAGATATATGTTTGTTGAATTGGGGTCAATGTCATTAATGCACTCAACTAGGTAGCCTTGTTGATTTATAAATTGGTAAATTGATGACATTCAGTTAATTGCATTCTAGAACATATATATTCAGTACGTGAAACATTTTTCATCAATGCACATTGGAAAACTACTTGAACAATTAATTGCATTCTAGAACACACACACACACACACACACACACACACATATATATATATATATATATATCCAATATGTGCACAACATTTTTCATCAATGCACATAGAACATATCCGACCATTGGACAGAAAAATTTTGTACTAGATTTTCAATCAGGAATAGAGATGTGGGTCAAATCCCACCAAAAGTCAGAGAAGTGCTCCGAGTCTCTTGTCTGAAAGGAATATTCGTGCAAAATTATACTATGGATGGTTTATTTACATTATGGATATTTTTTTACCAAAAAATCCCACAAGAAAAACTGGGTGTGCATTGAGTTCGTGTATATATCCAATACGTGCAACATTTTTCATCAATGCACATAGAAAAACTACTTTCAGTTAATTGCATTCTAGAACATATATATATATATATATATATATATATATATATATATATATACATGCAACATTTTTCATTAATGCATGTATAGAAAAGCTACTTTCAGTTGATACTAGAGTGTGCATGTACCAAAACAATTTGTACATGTGCAAACACTTGCACATATAACATAACAAGGCAGCTCAATTTTTAATTGAGTACTGGAAGTTCTAGAACATATAATCCAAAGAGAATAAATTTTTGGGCAGTTCAATCAAAAAAATTCCAATGGAATGCCATCTTCAATAATCCGTTCATGATCGGATTTTGACATTTTCCATTTCTTAATTTTCATTTTTTTCTTTGATTGAACCTCTATCAACTTTATGCATGCTGCACACACCAAGTGACTATATTGACAACTTATGAAATCAGGTTCATAGTCTTCAAAGTAAACAAAATCCCCACTTTGATTAGTTTGTCTAAAAAAATAACCTTTCAGTATAATAGATCCTCTTTCATATGGAAATTCGTGATCATTAGAGTCTTCTAATAATTTCATTTTTTGTTTAGTGCAACACATCAAATAATACTTCACATTTTCATCGTGGTCAGTAGGTGCAATTACAGCAAAAGCATGTCCTGCACAATAAAACAAAATTAACAAAATTATACATATTCAAATTTATTTCTAGATCTTTATCATTAGAAAGCAATTCAAATGTTACCTTCTCTAACAAGATCAGAAACTCGATCACCATCGGATGATATTGTAGTCTCCTCTGCTTGCATTTCTTCAAAGATTGCAACGAACATTTTGCCTTTTGTATTTAGCTCTGTATGTTTCCAATATTTTACGTACATTTTGTTTTCATAAATGTCATTGGATTTTGTGTTGTCTATGCAAACATGACAAAAAAAAGAATATTTTCTTTTATCCAACGCAAACACATTTCTGGACGACTTTTTTTTAATTGAATGCAATTTTCGAGTCCCTTTTATTGTTTCAACATCATTTCCAATTGATCTATCTATGTCCTCGATCCCAATATGCCAAAAAAACCTTTATATGGAAAATTTGAAGAAGAATGTAAATATGATATCAAAATACAATCAAAGATAATCATTGCGATAAATGTACACTGTTTAAAATTAGATATCCAATAAAAATTAAATTGAATGTACCTTCGCACTTCCCTTGATCGGTTAGTCTCATGGCTTAGAGCAGCGATGCACCATTGAATAATTTCTTTCACGTCCACAATTCGGCTTGCAGAGGGGTTCATTTGATATCTTCGAAGTGCTTGTTTTATGCATGCCCCTGCACCGTCATGTTCTCCTTTTCCATGGCCAGTCTCAAAGAAATTCCAACAATGTTTAATGCAGGTTTTATTATGAAGGAAACACAACCAAAAGAATCATCGTGCAAATTTGAATTGACCTGTGCATTCGTCTGACCATATCTAATGTTCATTGAATGTTATTCCACAATTTTTCAAGGAATCATAAATTTTTCCAAAACAATGTTATACAAAATATGTATCATGTGTACGATCGTCACTGATATAAAAGTGATATTCTTTAATAATATGTCGATTTTCACTGGTGCTTTCTATATGATCAACACTTTTTTCAGCATGTCTATATAGAATATGGACAAGCATGGAGCTTTGGTCAGAATGATAGTATTCACTCTGAATTTCTTTTTGTGGAAAAAATGTGTAGTTTTTTGCAAAATCAATTACTTACAAAATGGTCCCTGGTGGAAAAACTTCACAGGATTTTTTGAATTGCAAGTCTTGCCATCAATCTCTATGGGAATGCTTGGTGTATTTGTAAATTTCTACCTCAAATTTTCTCAAAAATTCTATCACAAAAATTTCGTCTTCTCGTAATTCAATTCTTTTAACACTATTTTCACCTTGAATCGATGTATGGATATATTCATATCTCTTCCATTTCACTTTCATGTTGGACAGTGATTGATCATTTATATCAATACGATATTTGTTTTGAAATTTAGTCCAATTTCCACAATCATCGCATTTTTTACCACCAACACATTTATTTTCATAAAATAGTTCATTTCTTTCTCTTTCACATAGAATTTGAGATATGAAATCACGGATAGTGGAAGGAGGAGGTGAATCCTTCCAAAATGTTCTACCAAAATCAAGGAATGTGTCATAATATAACTCAAATTCCACATGATAATGGCAACAACAAGTGTCGCATACAGTGATAGGTTTTACATACCATGGTTTTTGTTGAACAAAAACATTGATTGAAACATGAATTTCACAATTCTCTTCTTTGAACTTGTTGAACAGCTCTATCTGAGTGGTTTCCAAGAAATTTTTTTCATCTTCTTCATACTGATTTCATGTTATTCTTCTTCCATCATATGCCTTGGTATTCTTCCAATATTCGTATATTATTTTTTTAACATTTTCTCCAAGTCTATCTTTGTATGGTTGCCTACAAATAGCTCTCCAACAAGCGAGTTCATCATTTACATCTATTTGCAACAGAAATTTCTGATGTTTGTGCAAAGTTTTTCGCGAGGTTCCTAATGCTCGTGCCATAGATTTTACCAAGCGATTCTCTTTAGTATTTGATGAAACCACTGCCATATGTATTGCTCTACATACAAATGAAACATTTTTCTGTCTAGATCTTCTAATTGAATTTATAGCACTATTTATATTTTTTATCACATTTTCCTTCATTTTTTATCTTTGGTTGATTTTCGAATAACCAATAAAGTCGTAGCTTCTTTTAATTTCCTTAATGATAGGAGACCTTTCAACATTTGGGCTTGAACTGTCACTTTTTCCTTTATGAAATACTTATAAAAAATGCAGTTAACACGATATCGTATATAATGGTCAGCCTTTTTATCTCCATATGTGTGAGTGTCAACATTTTCTAACATCTCATCATCGACATTGATTTCATCTGTACATATTGGAATGAATAGTACATAACAAGTTTACATATTCAATAAATAACTAAATTAATAAACATATGTATAATTTCAATAATACGTGCATGTGTTCAACAGATATATATATATATATATATATATATATATATATATATATATATATATATATATATACCTTGTGATTCAATTCTTCACTTGAATTTCTTTCAACATTTTCACCATCTTCAATCATTGGTTCAATATCTCTTTCACTTTCTCTTTCAAAATTTTGTATCTCATCATCAATGTTTTGAGGAATATCTCTCTCTGTTTACGTTGAAAAATATTTTTCAAATTAGTTCATCAAATAAAAATTAAGCTTCACATTTTAAACTAGGAAAATTTTAAATATATAAAAGTCATAATATTTACATTTACATACTTGCTTCAACTTACAGTTGAGGTTGTTTTTCCCCTTCAATATTTGAGAGTGCTTCTATCTTTCTTTTATGAGATTGTCTCGTCTCTTCTCTACGTTCCTCAGGGTCTCTTTTTAAATCATATTTTCTCGTACAATTCCTTCGATTTCCCATGATAATAGAGTATGAAGTTCAAAAAATTTCCTTCAAAAATTTAGACAAAAACTCGATTAAAAAAAAACATCACAAAAGATTTAATTTAAAGAAAACTCATTTTCAAAATTTTGCAAAAAATACATACTCCAATCCAAAAAACTTAATTTAAAAAATTCAAGAAAAAAATGTCTTATAAAAATGAAACGAAGCTTGAAATATTTCCTTCCAAGTTCTACAAAAAAATTTCATTTAAAAAGTTACACAAAAAATCATTTTAAAAAATCATTATAAAGATTTACTTCAACCCAAAACACGTACTCTAAAAAAATGTCACTTCAAAAAATGCCTCCAAAAAATGTCTATTGAAAATTAATTCCAACTTCATAAAAAACGCCACTTCAAAAAATACTTCAAAAAATATCATTTTAAAAAATACTTCCAAAAAATGTCCAAAAAATGTCCTTTCGAAATTAAGCCCAAATCTATACCCTCAAAAATAATGAAAATTAAGCCCAAATCTATACTTCAAAAAAAATGAAGCCCAAAAAACATCCAAAAAATTGTATCACATACCTCCAAGAAATGCCCTTTGAATGTACCTCCAAGAAAAGTCTTCAAAAATGGTCTTTGAATGTACCTCCAAGAAAAGTCTTCAAAAATGTTCTTTGAATGTACCTCCAAGAAAAAATTTTAAACCCAAAACAATTCTTTGCAAAATCAGACCAAATGTATGAAAATAATGTGCCTCAAAGAAATGTCCTTTGAATGTACCTCCAAGAAAAGTCCTTAAATCGAAAAGAATTCTTTGCAAAATCAGATCAAGACTTTTGTAAAATCACACCAAATACATGCTCCTTATTGTGTGATTCTGTTATGTGTGGTTGTTTATGTGAGGCATTGTATGAACTGTGGTTCCATCAGGGTAAGTGTTGTGTAACTATGGTTTCGTAAGTACAACCTCGTAGGGTCCATCTCATTCTGGTAAGTATTTGAAACTAGGGGTTTATCTCTATTGTTCGATGTTTAAAATGAAAAGATCGTAAGAAAAATGCAAGAGAGAAACATGTAGGAATGAATGTGTAGTTAACATCCCTTGGTATTTAGAGTAAGTAAGTGAGAGAGATTGAGAAATTTAGAAAAACCTTTCCAATATAGATTACATCTTAATCTTCAAAGATGGTATTTGAAGTTCCAATAGAAAATATTTTATATATTCTATAAAAATATTGGTAGTAGATAACATTATATAATGTAAATAAGATAATATTAAATCATGGACAATATGATGACTATCTTTCCAAATCTAAATTTGCATCACAACGTCTTAAATTGCAAACATCACATATTAGACAGAAATGAGCCAGACATCAACTCCCAATTATTGATAATTTTTGGTGTAAAATCTACAACTTTGATGGGAAACTCTAGTGAAATGGAGTTCATGATGTTCAATATCTCCAATGTTTCCTCTAAGAACATCATCTTTGAAATTGTAAAGAAACATTTTGAATTGCAAAATAATGTAAAATTTTTATTTTAACATAGATTTAGTTTTATTTATTTTATTTTATTGTTGGATAACATCTCATTCAATGGTCACCTTTCATTGATTTTGAATTTATGACAACATTGCCATTTTTAAGGAAAAAATTGTTTATTTTTGAAAAATAGTTCTCCTTTCCGGACAATTTTGTAAATTATTTTATTCGAGGACTATTTTCATCTATGTAACATTCACAACCCTTCCATTTCAAACATGATTTTGATCTAACTGCACGAAAACATTACTAATTGACAACCCAGAACTTCACAAAGACAAAAACCATCGATTCCATTTATTCATTAATCACTAATATTTATACATTCAAAAGACCGCTGGGAGACCGTTAGTTTGTATAACTCCTCTCCATACGGGAATAACAGAAAATAAGTTATAACTAACCAAAAATCCTGAAGGATTAGTTTAACATCCCCCCTTAATCTGAAGGGATTCTGACATGCGAAGTAAAGATCTAAACTTTTCAAAATTTTCACACCCTAATGCTTTGGTAAATATATCTTAAATTTTTTTTAAAGTAGGAAAATGTGTCAGATGAATTGTTTTGGCCTCTACATTAAGTCGAATCAAATGATACTTGGTGTTGATATGTTTGGTTCGATCATGGAACTTAGGATTCTTGGCCAATTGAATTGCATAAGATTTGTCGACAAATAGAGGAGTTGAGGATTTTTGTTTCTCCTGCAAATCTTCGAGTATTTTGCGAAGCCAAATGATTTCCTTAGTAGCTTGAGCTGCTGCAACATATTCGATTTCGGTGGTAGAATCATCAGGAACAGATTGTTTGCACGATATCCAATGGATAGCTGCTGATCTAAGATTCATCGAATATCCAGAAGTTAAGACTCCATTTTATTTATCTCCATAAAAGTCTGAATCTGAATAACCAACAAAATGGAAGTCTAAAACTTTGGAATATTTGATGTTGTAAGTTTGAGTTCCTTTGGAATATTTGATGTTGTAAGTTTGAGTTCCTTTTAAATATTTCAAAACTCATTTTTCTGCTACCCAATGCCCCTCAAAAAGATGATGCATAAACTTGGAAAATATTTCAACAGCAAAGGTTATATCAGGATGAGTAATAGACAAATAAATCAAACTTCCAACAAGTTGCTTGTAATTTTTTGGATCTTCAAATGGTTTTCCTTCTTCGGAAGTGAGTTTCAAATTCTGCTCCTTTCGAGTAGCAACATGATTACATGTAGAAATTATCCAACAAGCATGTATATCATGCATTCAATCTGATCTAACAATGTACTAAAGCTAGATACTAAATCACTTCTACAAATCATTCGCGGAATTAAAAACACAATGTCCAATCACATGAAGCAAAGAAGAATCAATCAAACCACAACAAAGATAATTTCCCAGGGAAATCTTACTGCTCAAAATCCCACTATCTTCTATTGTATATTCATCAATGATACATGAAACAATTACATACAAGATCCCTCCCGTACTCAGCTAATTGTCTCACACTTTCATGGACAAAACTGACCAATACTTAGCCAATTCTCAGCCTCTGAACAACCTGCCTTTCTTGCGCAATTCATGTGGAATTCAATCCCTATATTTTAGGAATTTTGGCCTTCCTTGACTGCACAAGGATCATGGGCAATCCAATGGGTGTTTGGTTGCATGGGTGCAACCCAATAATCCTACAACTGATAGTCAACATCTCTTTCACCTAGATCTCAACTGGGTCTCCACTGGAGCTAACATGCATGCAACTAATAATAGTAAATCCTTAGTTGCAAATGAGATCATTGATTGTGAATTAAATCATATTTAATTCACTTGATCTCTCACTAGTGTATCAAATAGTTACAACTAGCACAACTGAGTTTAACTCACTTAACTGAGTTAAACCGATTACAACCTGCATTAACTAATGCACCACTGAACTTTGAACTCTGTTACAACTAGAATTACTCCGCATGCCTCACCAACTATCCTCAACTTGAAATTCATGGGTTAACTAAGTTTATCAAACTCAGTTAACTATTACAAGTTATTTTGAGATTAGATTACATTTTATTGTCCATCTTAATTAAGGGATAACTAGAATAGACATGCACCAAATTTAGCCCACACTAGTGTAGGTGCTGCTAAAACATGTGGTCCCACACTAGTGTAGGTGATACTTGGACCTCTTGGTCCCGTACTAGTGTAGGTGCTGAAATTTCTTGTTGAACTTCAACACTCCTTATCAATAAGAAAGGGATTATCCTTCACCCCGATCCTGCCTTTATGGTATTCGAATTTGCTCCTGGTGAGTGCCTTCGTCAGAATATTTGCATCCTGATCTTCTGTGGGAATGTACTGAACTAAAATTATGTGCCTCTGCACAAAATCTCTAATATGGTGGTACCAGATATCTATTCACTCATATATATCATGAAACACATGATTAATCAAGAGTTTAATGCAACTTTGATTATCACAATGTATCATTGACGGATCCATCTAAGAACCAAACAATCCAACCAAGATATTTCTCATCCAGATGGACTCACATTCAGCTTGACTTGTTGCCATGTACTCTGCCTCCACTGAACTGAGTGCCAAAGATCACTGCTTCTTGTAGTACCAAGAAACTGTTGTCGATCCTATGCTGAAGATCCCTCGTAATGTGCTCTTTCTATCTGATGGGCTGCCTGCCCAATATGCATATGTGAAGCCTCAAAGCTTCACTCCCTCTGTCCTTCTGTGCCATAATCCATACTCTGATGTGCCCCTCAGGTATCTCAAGACATGTGTCCCCGCCTTCCAAAATATATTGGTAGGCTTAACCATAGCTTAACTCAGCTGGTTAAATGCGTAGCAAATGTCTAGTCGGGTTTTCACTAAGTACATCGGTTAACCAACTAACTGCCTATAGACAGTAGCATCCACTACCTATCCAGAAGTAACATCCTGTTTCCTCCAATTTCCTGGAAGAGGAGTGTCCATTGATTTGTATCTTTCCATGTGAAACTTACCCAATATATCTTTGGCATAATTTCCTTGAGAAACAAAAATTTCACCATCCCGCTGCCATATTTCCAAACCAAGGAAATAATGGAGTCCCATGTTCTTCATTTCGAACTCCCTTTCAAGATCCTCCTTTCATGAGTGTATCAGCTTCTTATCACCAGTAAAAATTAGATCATCAACATAAATTAGAATAATCAATAGCTTACCCTCAACCACAATCTGGTACAGGTTTTCATCAGCTTCACTTTTGGTGAAGCCCAGTCCGGTGAAATAGTTGTCAATCTGAGTGTACCAAGCACGAGGTGCTTGCTTCAGCCCGTACAGTGCTCTCTTGAGTCAACACACATGTGACTCAATGTCGAAGATCTCAAAACCTTTTAGCTGCTCTATGTAAACTTCTTCCTCAATAAATCCATTGAGAAATGAAGTTTTCACATCCATCTGATGAATGCGCCAACCCATATGCGCTGAGAGTGAAAGGATGGATCTAATGGAAGATTACCTTGAAACTGGTAAAAAAATCTTATCATAATTGATCCCCTCAATCTATGAGAATCCCTGGGCCACAAATCTGGCCTTTTACTTCTCCACACTCCCATCAGCAACTTGCTTTACCTTGTAGATCCATCTAGATCGTGTTATCACTCTAATAATTCCCAAAGATGTGAGATTTTGATTTATAGTTTAAAGAATATTAGAGGTAACCACAAACCTACTTTTAAGCTTTAGGATCTAGCCTTCCTAAGGCTCAGAGAGGGCTCTCTCTATAAGATTTAACTTTGTTTTTATATCTGATTTTAGGCTAGTTATATAGGGAAATTTGGTTTTGGGGTTTTGATTTGTTTTGGTGAGAAAATAACTTAATGAGATGGATAGCTGTGGATATGTAATACATTGGGCATATGGAGTCAATGTGTCAATTAGAAAGATCAGTATCAAGGTCTAAAGTCAAATTTTCAATGGGCAAGATAGTAGAGTCACTTCAAATCTTCAAAGGTTGATGGTGAAATGGTTTTAATCGAGATAAAGAGCAATTAAGAATTCTTTGATCTGGATAAGGAGTGAAAAGGTAGGGGTCAATCGAAATTAGGGAGAAATTAAGGGTTCCCTAGTCTGGATATCAGCAAAAAACATTTAAATGAAAACCAATCAATAACAGAGTGCTTTTAACAAATTTTGATATAACAATTCCTAATTTCACATTAAAATTTATAACACAATTATGAATGGATGAAAAACATAAGAAAATTGACAGATAACATTAGAAAATACATCACTTCGGTGGCCCAACACATGAATCCAGTAATATGATGCTTTATTTCTTGAGATCCAGTCTTATGACTTGAACTTGATAGAAAAACCCTTCAGATTTAGAATATAACAACTATAGAAATCTTCATCAATTAATCCACACTAATACTTAAAATGATGAAGTATTTATACAAAAAATAGTACAAAATATCCTAGAACGTTCCTGGGAATGTTTCTTGGAAAATAAAATATCTTTTTTACAAAAATATAGTGACAACTGCCTAACAAATTGCAATCTATCCTATTTATTGAAATTAAATAGTAAGTTGTTCGATTTGGGTGCAGCTGGACTGTTGAGGTGTCCCTCACACTGGAAATTGATCTTCAATCTATTTTAGAACTTTATCTTTCATATTATACTCTTTTCAACTGATACACTTTAACCTGCTAATTGTGAAGGATTTACTGCCTAAAACTATGTTTTACTTTGTAAAAAACAACAACACTGTTTTTATTCTTTCTTACTAAACTAATTTTTTACAGCAAATCTATAAGCTTCTCCCATAATTCTTCCTCTGGTAATTTTATCTTCATGAGTTTCCTTAATTTGATCTTCATGAGTTTCCTTAAGTTTTCATCTGCTTCTGTGTACCTTACAAAAGTTGGCTTAACTACAAAAAGGTGTTTTATCTCATGTTGTAAATAAAACAGATTTTCAATGCTTTTGTGTAAAACTTTACCTATTGGATTTCCTTGCCAACCTAATTTGTTCATCTGATCTCTAGAAAATTCCCTTATCTTTTTATCATAATATTCTTGTTTCATCAATTTATCATTGATTACTAGAAGATTAGAAAGTCCTTTTTTCCTCAAAGTATCAAATTTCCCATGAATCTTGTGATGGCTACATCCATATTTTGGCACTTTTCTTCCAATTATTTCATCAGGTTCTTCTTGGAAATTACTTTTCTTACCTCAAGAATTGTTTCTATTCTCTCTGTTATTCCTATTTCATCCAATTCTATCTTGTTTTTAGTATTAAGGAACTTAATGATTTCATGCTTCTTTAGGCTTGGTGCCCAATTCATCTTTGGTCTTCTGTATTTCTTCTCTAGCTACTTTTAGCAAATCCTTTTGTTCATAGATAACTTGAATTGATGGCCAAGTATCATTGACTGATTCAATGATTTTGGACCATAGTTGATTTTTTATGTATTCCATGGGCTCTTTCAAGGTCAACTCTATTTCTACCTTTTTGAGTTGTTCAATTAACTTTTTAGCCTTTTGTTATTCTATTTTAGCATTTATCTATGCTAATTTCTTGGCATCTTTAAGATTCTTGATTTTTTATTTCAACCTTCTGATTTCATTAGTTTGTATGGAAATTTCTTCCATTGCCTTTATCAATTTGGTGGCCTCATCTGACTACTGAATTGTTGAAGTAGAAGACTCAGTGGCAGAAGTAGTAGATGAAGTGACTGGCACTATTGTGGCCAATGGAACCTTTGGAGCCAATTCTTCTGCTAGAGTGGATGGGACTGCTGTTGTCACCATGGGAATTACAGTTGCAGAGACTTCTTTGCTTTAGTAACTTCTTTTTCTTGGACTAGCTTGTCCATCTCAATTTCCATCTCCTTGATTTGTGATTTCATCTGTAATATGAGATTCATCATCTCATCCTTTTGGTTTTCCTCATGTACAATTTCTTTAGCCTGTGGATGCTTTGTAGGAGGTAATTTCAATTGCTTTCTAAGTGCTACAATATCAACATTTTTCTTCTTCACTAGCTCTTCTGCAGCTTTCACATTAGAAGGGTCATAGCGTACTTCAATCACTAAATCCTCTAAAGACTTAATTGTGGTGTCTTTAGCATATGAAGAAGCGTTTTTGACCTTAAGTTGATCTCTTATATTTTTCAAAGCATTCTGGAGCTTTTGGACACTCATTGCTTTTGTGGTAATTCTTGAATATAGAATTTCTGAGCTTTTCTTGTGGAATTCAATCTGGTCCAGGGGATGAATATCTTGGAATCGTACTTCAAAATCCACCTTTTTAAAGTTAGCTACTGTTTTAGGTGTTTGCACTGTAGGTTGAAGTAGTGAAATCAAAATCTTCTTATTTGTATAATAAAATGAAGAAAGAACCCTATTTTTAATACCTGGAGTCTGCTTTAAATATTGAGAATAAATTTCATTATTGATTTCCTCATTCTTGGCTTTAATCTCTTTATACTTTTCTTTGATATCCATGTATTTATCCTCTGCCTACTTTGAGGAAGATACCTACACACTTTGTTGTGTCTGAATCATTTATGTGTTGGAGGTAGCAGGTTGATGCTCATTTTCAATCACTATAGCAGTAGTCACAGCGTCTTTCTCTGGATTTTCTTCATCTAAAACCTCAAATGTTTCCTTTTCTTTATCTGCTGGATTTTTCTTTTTTTTCTTGGTGTTCCTTAGCTTAAACTTGGTTTCTATGGTAGTTTCAGTAGTATATGAGCCTTCTTCCCTTTTCCTTTTTATACCTATGTCTTCTTGAGCTGATGTTTGCAGAATGTGACTAGTATCACTCTACTGAATAGATTCAATCAATGTATTTTCTAACCATTCAGATTGGTTAGAAAAATTCTCAATGTCAAGCTCCTTGTCATGAACATAAGGGGTTAATTTACATTTCACCCTCATCTTGCTGATTATACCATATGGATCATAATACCAAAAGAAACTTTCACTAAACTTATATTCTAACAACTATTTTGATGCCTCCACACCTGCTTCTTTGCTATTGCATATGAAGGGACCCTCTTGGTTTTCTTTTTAGAAGCCAAGAAATTTACTGAATTTGAGTTCAGAATCTGTGTAATATATTCTAAGGCAAACAATCTCATTGGTAAATGCTTTGGAAATTTTTTGGGCAAGAGATTTGACCCATAAAATCTAACTTCAATGTGATTTTGGTATAAATACCAATCACCTGTCTTACTTTGCTTTGATAATTGTAAAACCTTATTAATTTCATCACTTATCCTAGGTTGCACACTATTCTTGAGAAGATTTACTAATGGGTGAATGAAATAATCTGTGAAGTCTTCATATGTGAACTTAGTTGACTCCTTTCTAATCAAGGTAGTCCAGAAAATGATAGATTTACCTATACATACATATTTTCAAGAGCTATTGGAAACTTCTCTTATTGAAAGTAGAAGAACATATGGAATAGGAATGAGCTATATCTAAAAACACCTTCAGTAGGAATTTTTACAAGCTAATCATGAATTATCAGCAATATATTCAGCAAAATTATAGATGATTGCAGGGGGCTGACCAGGCACAAAAATAGACAGGAAACCAAGTATAGATTCATCATTATGTTCATCAGTGAAGTAACCAAGGATAAAAGACATCATTGAGACAATGTGTCTTGATACTTCTGGGAATTTGGAGGGTGAATATGGAGGGTTAAGCTTGGGGATTTCAACATAAGAGGGCATGAATGTTTGGAAGATTTCAAACCTTTTAGGGAAATCTAACTCTAAATAGGACTTTGTCAGAAATTCAAAGGACAAAGGTATTGCATTGGGTTTAGGCTACAAATGAAGCATTTGGCATATGGATTCAGCTGTTATTGTGAACAAAACTTCTTTTTCAGCATTGATAATTGCTCTCTGATCCGGGGAATAATGAGTTTGACACAAGCTGATGGCCTCATGGAATTGATGGGTGTGGGGAACTACATATTTGGGAAAATTAGGCTCCCAAACAAGTACTTCATCTACTTGATCCAAATATTTCTCTTGGTTCCAGCAATGGAGCTCAAGAAGGGTAAATTCAGTTACTGGATCAATTATTTTGTAATCTACATTAGCCAAAGGGGTATGTTCAACATCTACAACAAGAGGTTGTAGTGGATTGATGACAATTGTGTTTTTAGAGGCTATTTATGGGTTTGTTTTTGACAATTTAACTTTTCTAGATCTTTAAAACTCATTTTTTTAGATTTTTAATACACTTCTGTAAGATTAAACTGTTTACAAAAGGTCTTTTCAGTGTAACAGAGGTTTTTCTTGGACTTTAACAGGTAAAATTTGGATTTTTCTGCCTCAAACTATCAATTCTACTCTAAAAACCAGTTTCTTAACCTTAAATAGACTTCAGTAAAGGCTAACAAGGGTTTCCTACAGATTTCTTTGATGAAACAACCCTAAAACAATCAAATTCATGCACAAAGGGATTCTAAGCAATGTAAATGGAATTTGAATCATTAAGAGGGTTTCTAAAGGTCTGCAAATGGCTAAATTCTCTTTAATTTTCTTAAAAAAGGTTACAGTCTTCAAAAAATGTGAAATTCTCGGGGTTTGCAGCACATATGATTTTGGAGGCAATAAGGTTATTCCTCAGGCAAACAGGCTTCAAGAAGGCTTAAATTCATGAGTACGCTTCTTTTCAGATCATGGATAGGTATTTTTCTTGAAAAATACCTGTAAATTTATGAATTTGACTCGGAAGAAGGGTTTGTTGGGAGTTTGGAAGCTTTCAAAAGCTTGCTGAGGTCTTTTATTTGCAGATTGGAGGCTTTGAGCAGTTGCAACAAAAAAATTGATGGAATTCTGTTGTTTTTGCATGAAAACAGGGGCGACACTGTGTTTTTATCAGTCGGAAAACGTTCAATGAGCAGAAAACGCAACAGAATGGTCGAAAAGACGTACAATCGTATGTTTTATAAATATTTTGGATTCAAACAGTGTTTGCATCTAATATCAATCAATTTGAATTGGAGTGGTTTAGGCATGGGGAGGTTATTTACCGCTTGGCGGTTTATCACACTGTCAGAGGATGGTATGTGGTATTGCTTGAACAGATGTGATCCAGTAAAAAATTGATGCGTGGAGGAGAGAGAGCAGGACAAAACCGCTCATATCGCAAATCTCAATTTGTTTAACAACCGCGCCATTAAATTTGCGATATGAATTATGGGCCTTTGATCTAGCGGGGGGATGCGAACGGTCAGGAATACTTGGCTTATTTGTTGGGTATTGAGGCGTAGGGCCTGGGAGTATTTTATGCGGTGGGTTTTGGAATTTTACGTTAAAACTAAGTTTTAACATAAAGTTTCAATGTTAACAGGGATAGGCGGGCTTTAGTTTTTTACACAATAAATAGACTATATACAGGTGTAATATAAACCTTGGGTGGATTAATATAAAATATATGGTTTAAACCTATGGGGAGCGGGCAAATTATCACGTGGGTATATTATACCATAGGATAAACAAAAAAATATGGACTGGGCTATTTGATATAAATGAATTAATATAAATACGGGATGGAAGGGTTAATAAAGGAGTTAATACATAAGTTAAATGTTAATATGAAATGAATGTGGGAATAGCTAATACACTAAGTAAAGTTCAATTTTAAGTCTTTGGGTGGGATTTTCATAGTCGTGGTCTCATATTTAACATTTCACACTTAATACTTAGGATAAATAACATTTTGTAGGTTTTTGAGGTATTTTGTTTGTATGAAAAAGGAAATTGGATAAGGGGGTTTTACTTTTCCTAAGTAAAAAAGTGTTTTAACTTAGCAAAAGGGGTTTTAGTAGGTAAAAATGAGTGATTTTAAGGGAAAATGGTTTTTATGAAGAGGAAGGGTTTTAATGAGTTGGGATCTAATACTTAGTGCCAATCAGTCATTAAGACGTGGGTCCGATCCCACCAGAAGTCAGAGAAATGCTCTGAGTATTTATAACTGAAGGATTTTAGTACTGGAGCACATTGTGGGGAGGGAAATTAGTAATTTCCTAGATGATGTTTATCCATGCCTTTGTGTAATTGTTTTCTACCTACCCATCATTTATTCTACCATTTTTTCCTTTATTTGCATGGGTGCATTTGATCTTGTAAACCCTAATCCATTTTTCTTTTTAAAAACAAAAAACTATCTAATTCTAACCTTATTTCATCTTAGGGCTCAGATTAAACTGTTGAGCTCCTCATTTATTCTCTAACTATCTACCGATTTTTCAAGTTTAAACTATTTGACAAGATCTTTATTCTCTATCTATAAACATGAAATTTAAATCATGAAAAATTTAATATTAAACTATTTAGCTCATCATGGATTATGGAATTTTAAACAAGCTGCAGATAATCATTTATTTGCAGTAAAAGTAACTAGTAGTGGCATTTTAACTTGCATCACTTTTATGTCTTATTCTTATCTTTTTTTTGGGGGGGTCAATTTTTTTTATTCTTTTTTGATATTTTTCTTTTAAGTCCTTTGATTTTTTCTTTTAGGACTTTTACAATCTTTTCATTTTTTATTTTCTAATATGGGAAAACAACTTTCATAAAACAATGTATGTACATAATACAAGACTAATTAAAGTCAATTCAAAAATTATGAATCCTATTATTATGGGACCCTAACAGTGGCTCCACATGGGGATGGAATTTCCTGGTGAAATGTCAAGAAATTTGAGATTAGTATCCATTGAATTATGACTGTGTTGGCCTTGCAAATGTTGTTTGAGCTCTGCAATTATTCATACTTATGATATTTTACCTTTCAAAGCTTAGGGACTTCTCTCTAGGCTTCAACTTTGTTAGGAAACACATCCAATCCAATCTAAAATATACAATGTTATGTACAATGATTACAGTAAACAAAGTTCACTATTGGTTATTTCTAAAGAGTAGTAATGCTTCAACATTCTGCCATTGACAGGTCCACCTAGCAAATATGATCCATCCATCTCTTTAAAAAAGAAAGCATTGTTACCTCTGTAAGCATAAATAACATAAGGTCCTTTCCATAGGAAATCAATTTTCCCATGTTTACCTTTATCTTTTCTCCTTGAATCCCACTTTAGAACTTTTTCACCAATATAGAAATCATCTTCTTTACTCTTCTTGTCAAAAATTTTCTTAATCTTATCTTGAATAACTTGAGACTTAAGATAAACCTCTTCTCTTGTTTGCTACAAGTGTATGGTTTGGTTAATTCTTCTTTGAATATCATTGGTCTCAAATTGTAAATCTTGGATTATCTTCATAACATGTACTCCTAAGGAATATGGAAAAACATCATCCATCCCATAAACAAGCTGGTAAGGGGATGTACCAATAGATTTATTAGTGGTAATTCTATCTGCCCATAAGGCATTGACTAACCTCTTGTTACAAGTTTTCCTGTTATCTTCTAGTAATTTCTTGATGATGTTCAGAAGGCTTTTATTGGAGGATTCCACAAGGCCATTACCTTGAGGGTAATATGCAATAGAATCTCCAAGGGTAATGTCGTATTTATGGAAGAAATAAATCATCTTTTTGGATTTGAATGCAGCTGCATTGTCAGTGATAATATCTTTGGGGCATCCAAATCTTGAGAGTATGTTTTTTTCTAAAAAGGAGATTATGAGAGTGTCAGTGGATTGCCTAGAAGGTATGGATTCTATCCACTTAGTAAAATCGTAAGTGGATGTCAGAATCCACTTATGTTGGGCTGAGGATGGAGGGTGAATTTCACTAATGAAGTCAAGACCCCATTGTTGAAAAGGCATTTCTGTTGAGATGGGTTTTAAGGGTATGGGTAATAGATTTTTCTTTCCTTCAAATATTTGGCACTTGTGATAGGAATTCACATAATTTTTTACGTCTACAAACAAAGTAGGCCACTAAAAACCAGCTCTCAAGATTTTTCCTGCAGTATTCTTCCAGTAGAGATGTCCTCCACAGTCACCTGCATGAAATTATTCCAAAACTTTTTTAGCTTCTTCTTTAAGTAAAAAATTCAATAAAATTGCACCATGATCTTTCCAAAAGAGTACATTTTCTATGATACAAAATCTTACTGCCTTTAATTTTAAAAATCTATCTTCTGTTCTTGATAATCTAGGAGGAGCTTGTAAATTTAGTAATACAAATACAATATATGCATACAATGGTGAGTCTTAAAAGGCTTCACTAATCTCTGGAGTCACCATTTCTTCTTGATCATCTATTTTGGCAATAAAATTAATATCTAAATCATGAAAATTTGATTCAGCCATGAGTTTGGATAAACCATGCCCTTTTATCAGTTTGGTGGGTTTGATTTCTATGTCATATTCCAAAATTGTGGCAATCCACTTGCCTATTTTACCATCAGGACCATTCTGCGTTAGAATTTCCTTTACAACTGCATTTGGAACATAAGAAATGATATGTGAATAAAGAATGTACACTCTAAAGTCTTTGATGGCCTTTACTAAAGCTAGGGAATGCTTTTCCATTACGTTATACTTTAAAGTGGCATCTCTAAGTGACTTGCTAAAGAAAGCAATGGGTTGCTCATAGCCCTGGTCATTTTTCTACAGTAAAACTGCAGCAATAGTGTGCTCTAAAACAAAGGAGAAAATAATGAAATCCTTTCTAAAGTCAGGACTTATAAGGACTGGGGTTTTTTGTTAAGGCTTGTTTAATTGATTCAAATGATTACTTGGCCTCAACAATCCATTTAAGTACTGAGTCTTTTTTCAGCATATTGTTAATTTCTCTGATTATTTCAGCTAGATTTGAGATGAATCTTCTAAGGAATTTAATTTTACCTAGAAAAGCTTGTAATTCTTCAATCTTCCTAAGAGGACTATTGTTTATAATGGCCTCTATTTTTGTTGGGTCTATCCTAATTCCCTCTTTAGATATAATATGTCCTAGTAATTTACCTTCTTCCAATCCAAATAAATTATTCTTAGGATTTAGAGAGATGCCAAATTTCCTGCATTTAAGAAAGACTTGTTTGAGATGATCCAAATGTTCATTATCAATCTTTGAAAATACAGTAATGTCATCT
The DNA here is from genome assembly GCA_034641835.2 of Pinus albicaulis. Taxonomy (NCBI): domain Eukaryota; kingdom Viridiplantae; phylum Streptophyta; class Pinopsida; order Pinales; family Pinaceae; genus Pinus; species Pinus albicaulis. The sequence continues at coordinate 1,429,745,182 of CM076579.1, read as the reverse complement.
AAATAAATCACAAGGAATTCATGAATTTCCTTTGCAAAGGCTATATCCATAGCTCTTTGAAAAGTGGCTCCTCGATTCATTAACCCAAAAGGAATTTTTACATACATAAAAGTGCCCCACGAAGTAGTATAAGCAGTTTTACCTTGGTCTTCTGGTTGGACTAAAATCTGTTTATATCTAGAGAATCCATTTAACAATGAAATCTTGGAAGAACTAACCACTCTTTGTAAAATGTGATCTATATTTGGTAAAGGGTAGTTGTCTTTTAACGACACTTTATTTAAATTTATGAAATCAACATATAATATAATTTCTTTTGTCTTTTTCCTAGTGGGAACTAGATTAGAAACCCAATCAAAATATCTGATTGGTGCAATTATTTAGGCATCATACATTCTTTTTATCTCTTTCTCAATTAAAGGCATAAAAACAAGATTGATCCTTCTTATTTTATGTTTAAAAAGTTTTTGGTTTTATTTTATAGGTATTTTATGTTGTATTATGATAGTTTCATAAGATTTTAAATCCTCATAACTCAGAGAAAATACACCCTGAAATTCCTTAAACAGAGCTATGTATTTTGCTTTTTCTTCCTGAGGTGAAGCTTTTGAAAGTTTAATCATCTTAGGTTTTAACTCTGTACCTATATTACATTCCTCAATATCATATCTTAATGGCTCCATCTTAGGTTTTCTTGCAACATCATTTGAGTCAAATAAATCTTCTAAAGGGGCTAATCCCTTAGGTAAAAAATTATCTTTGAGGTTCAAAATATCAAATTCATCATCTGCTAACTATTCAATCTCTACTTTTTATAAATTATCTATGTTTGATTGACTAAATTTAGTAGGTTTATCAAAAGCTACATTATTTACATCTATATTATTCAAATCAATCTTGTTGGGCCAGAATTGTGAATTACGGATAAATCACGCTTCCCTAAATAGGTCCCAGTCTAGAACAACAGGTGAAAGACTATACGACTATTTCTCCTAACTCAGAACAGATACACAGAGAGGATTGGAGGCTTACTTGTTCAGTGGCTTCCAAATGGTTCCTTCTGTCGCTTCCGCTACAGCTTCAAATTCAACCAGTTTGTGGGCTAAATTCTTCCTGCAAGAAAGAACACTAAAACAATAGAATATGCAATAATATATATATCTATTCAAGTTAGTTAGCTAAATCAGTAAAGCATAAACCATACAAATCAACCAAGATCTTGCAATATGGAAAATCAAAGACAATACAGATGCATATAGGGAAAAATAATCAGTACTCTTTATTGATGATAGAAGGAGAGGTTACAACCTAGTGACTGATTTGAAGTGACCTTCCAGCAACGTTCCCAAGCCTCATCACAGTATAAATCTCTCCAGCAGTAGCTTCACAAATCAAGCTCTCAATTGAAAATTCTCCAGCATTTCTCTACTCAAATTCTTCCTCCTCAAGCACTTAGATATGTGCTCAATTTATAGATGAAGTGTAGGTTGTTTTGCAATCAATAACTTTCCAAAAATAGGCAAGACATGTTTCCAGCCATGTAACTGTCAAATGGACACTTGGATCCGAAGCTTGACACATGTGAACTCTTCTAGAAGGCACTGGCCAAGTGGAGATTTTGGAACAATGATAATTTCACTCCCAATGTGACCAATGCACCTTTGAATGTCGGGAAGTGCTTTGCAGAGTAGCCTTGCATGGGGATACTTGCATATCCAACGCACTTAGGCCCCTTAGAGCCTGCGTTGGTGAGCTCTCATATGTTAAATAATAAGCTTCAAACCATGGAAACCTTTTCTTGATGAAAGTATTTCTTGATTTGTCTTGTTTCTTGTCTTAGGGCATGTAGCAACTGAAATGATAGGGAATGATAGACCCTTGATCATTGGTCCTGGAGATGTTGCCTAGTTAACCAGGTCATTGGGAATGGTACCCAAATTGACCTATAACAATTTCCCCCTAAAGCATGAGATCAAAATAATAAGAACATTTGATTGAGATTCTTTACACTGTGATGAGTCTCTAAACGAAGCGGAGTGGTCATCTGCATAAATCCTACAATACATTGCATCATGATATATCCTCTTTGATCATAATTGCTGAAGGTAGGCATTCCCATGTTCAACACATAAACAATATAATAACATGTACATAATTCACAAAGTCATCTTCATTGGAATGTTGCCCAGATGCAGACATGCCTACAGATATAGGCCCATGTTTGGATGAAAATCTGTATGTAAGGTCACCATACAGATGATGTGTAAAACAATCCTGAAATTGCAGCCCGGATGGCTAAAACTAGATATGGGGTCTTCTTATCTCGTTCACTCGATCATTTGGGTACAAGTCTAGGCATGCGAATATATGATTTGTAGTCAAACACAGAAAGACATCGTTTGATTACCAGCCAATGGTGTGAGATGTTAACAAACGCAGGAGAACCACCATTAATGTCAATGGCCCTCAAGGTACTGCAGTACATTTCATAAGGCGTGAATAGATGATTTGATGTCAAACTACAAACAAAATATTTCAGTCAAAGGTCCGGAAGTGAGGATCTTGTCAATGCTGTAACAAGCCTCATGGTACTGGAATCTGATGTTTCTAAGTGAACTTCCTAGATATTGATTTGTCGTCGAGAGGAAGTCACCTTATTGAAAAACTAGAGTTACTGATTTCAGAGACAAGGGAATGACTTGATATAGCAATTTATCAGGGATGACAGTCATGAAAATGAAGGTTTACGAGTATTGCAAAAGAATGAGTTCTTAATCACTGGATGACTTCTCTTGAACATATTAGTGACATTGTGATGAGTTGGCAGCATTGACCCAAAACCGAAGTGAAGGTACGATGAACCATAGGTTTGAATGAACCGTCAAGACGATTACCCAACCCAAACAATCACGAACATGCAGTGAAAGAAGTGTCATGTTCAAGAGCGACTTGCTACCAAAGAGAAACTTTTGCTTACTTTTCCCAAATTTTCCCCGGTCATTTGTCGACCAGTACCTCTTTATTTTTTAACAAGCTTGAGGAGGATAACATTTGCTTGATCTATAATTCAACCCTTCGGGCGAATAATGTATCGCTATATAATAATTTAACGAGTCTAGCGATGAATGAAACTCGATTCTTTCCATGATCGACAAGTCCATCACTATTTTATGTTTTAATGAGATTAATGACAGTGATAGCCCGGTCCTTTTTCATATTTAAAGAGTCTAAAAAAGAGGATGAAAGAGAACTCAAAAAGTACTTTTTTGTAAATTTATCTCTCAGATCCGGAAAAGTGTAAAATAATATGTGAAAGAATCTCTTTGGTCATGTTTAACCAAGGTATTCCTTTTTCGTAAATAATCTATCTCAGTCTGGAAAAGGGTTAAACTTATACTGAGTAGATATCAATTCATTTACTTTAACAAGCTTGAAAAGACAAGTGCTCGGCAATATTTTCACATTATCGGAGTCTGAAAAGAGCTGAATGAAGACTCCAGGGGTTCCTTTTTCACTCTTATCGAAGCTCGAAAAAGAGATAAAAGTGCGCTTCAAATCCTTTTTCATTTTTAACAAAGCTCGAAAAATAAGGAGAAAAAGTATGCTTTGTGTTCAAGTCTTTCTTTGAAATAAATATACATGACTAATTTGTTCATCAGTTGTATTTCCTGTTCAGAACAACATCAAATGGATTAAAAATACCTATTTCATGATAAAAACATAATAAAACTATAGTAATAGCAATAAATTCATCTTGCAAATAATTAAATGACAATAAAAAGTAGTTTCACTATTCATTTTTACCATTCCATAGTTACCATTTGCATTTTGGAGCTTTGAACCTGATTTTTCCCCCAAAACTTCAGTTGTTGATTGCGGTCATTTCTGTCGACAGATTTCATCGCCGTTTGATCCAGGTGAGTAGCATGAACCTCCTCCTCCCTTTAGTATTCATTTCATTTCCATTCCTTGCAAATTTTTAGGGTTTTAAGGCCCTTAGGGTAAATTTTACCCAAATTTAGGGCAACACACCCTTGAATATTGAAACCTGTGTTGCATAGCAGGTACAACAAAGGGTACCTACATATGCAACACATTGTCTCAACCCAAGGAGTGCGTTTTGCATAGTTCAAGTTTTTTATTTTCATGATGTGCTCAAAATTTGCCTAGTTTCTTGCAATGAATGGTATCTAATGGATCTTATGGTTATATTTCAGGTTTCCATCAGATAATAATGACGATTACATGGAGGGAAAGAGAACATGAAGAACAGATATGATTTCCTTGAATGATCCGGGTACTGTAAGAACCTTAAGAGATTGCGGACTACTTAAGTGCTTCAAATTTTTGGGAATGAGACAACAAATAGAACTCTTGGAGTTCTTAGTTGGAGCATGGGATCCGACGATAGAGGCATTTCACATAAAAAATCAAGTGTCGTCCATAACAGTTGAGGATGTGTATTTTATCACAGGTTTGTCGAGGAGAGGTTTGCCCATTTCGCTCATAGGGTATACCGTTGGAGGAGAGACAATGAGCGATTATGTTATGCAGTATTGCTATCCAGGGGAAGAACCTAGCAAAGATGGAAAAATAAACATCTGGGATGTCAGGGATTTTCCTTTGAGAACCATCCCTTTCACGATCGCTAAACTTGCTGGCACCGTTACACTACATGTAGTGAACAGATCATATATGCAGTATGCACTAGAGTGCTTAGAGCCAATAGTCTTAAACTGGTCTCAAACTGTTCTAACTCAGATAAAGTAACAACTGAATAAAGCAAAGGGAGGAAGGTAGAAAAATTTCAGTTATGGTTCAATCCTTATCTCCTTCGCTTTGGAACAGAATCTACTGATGCAGCCACAACATGTAACATTGGATATATCTAGTCCTAGAGATTCTCAAATGCAGAGATGGGTAGAAATCATGGGTCGGTATGCAGGCCAATCGACCATTGTGTTCTCTACTGCATTTTTCGCCTGGTTCTGGCGACATATTTTTGCCATCGATGAGTACGCATACGGAGGCGTAGACTTCCAAGGAGATCCAGATCTAGTATTACCAGAAGGCGCTCAGTGGGGTACAATAGGTAAGAATGATTTGACCATGTTTTTTGATTTTTCTAAGGTTTATACAATTTTTTTGTGTTTTGATTTCTTTCCAAGACTAAACTAAATGTTTGATGAAATGCAGATATCAGTCGCATTCAACCAGTAGAGGAACCAGAGCGTGAAGTAGATGCACCAGCAGAGAGGGATGTCAGGAGAACAGTCCTTCAGGACCTTGATATGGTTGAGACTTTAGTTGAGCTTCAGCTACACATAGAGGGGTTGACCTTCGGGATTCTGGATTACCAGATCAAAGAGCTTCCCATGCGACTGCAACAACACACAATTGGGGTTCCTAACCATTGGATGCGGTTTCTCCGTAGGATCGCTAGATTTTTTACATGTTACCATGAGCACCACTAGTTTACTTGTGACATTTTGCATACATTTTGAGGTCATATGACCAATGTGTCTTGGGCAAAAATTTTGTAAAATCTCTAACTATCTATCTATATGTTTTCATATTTTTTCCTATGTTTAATGCGCAATCCTATTCAATGATGTTAATATTTTCTTTACCTATGTCAAAAATGTCTGTCTAAAACTTGATTAGCTAATGAATTAGTTAAAGTGTTCAAATTTCTGGAAATGTGTTGATATTGAACAAAATCAAAATGTCTTTCCAAAAGTCGAAATCTTAGGAACAATCTAAGAAGTGTTGGATTTCTAACTGTATAAACACTAGTAAGTTGTAATACCACAAGTTGTGAGTCTAACCTTATCATTATGCGGTTAATACCAAATTAAATGGCATCAAAGATAAGTTCGATCAACGCGCTATACTCAGCGATATTGTTCGTCGATCTACCAATACAAATCCCTTGAAAACTCACTAACTCACCGTTCGGAGTGAAAATGGCCCACGCTGTAGAGGATGGATTCTACATACTATGACTAGAACCATCAGCATATCCAAAGAATGGTTCCGAAGATTCGGACATCTGCCATAAAATTTAAAGCGGATTACTAACGTCAAGAAAACTCTAAAAAATAATTTAAGATAGTGAATGCAAATCAACAGCATATAAACAATATAATACAAAAAATTACTACGCTCATGATTAAGCATAGTAACGTTTAAGATACAACCCATTTCTAGGTTGTGCCAATGGAATCCCATTGTAATCAACTAACTCATAGGCACCCTTAGCAAGAACTCTTTTGACAATATAGGGGCCATTCCATAATGGCTCGAATTTCCCTGTACCTATTACATCAGTTTCTTGGTCGTAAAGAAGGACCAAGTCGCCCTTTGAGTAGATGCGAGGCTGGACATTTTTGTCGTATTGCGCCTTTATATGTCTCTTATGTGCTGCGTTTGCCAATTGGGCTTCATGACGCGTTTCATCAATATGGATGAGGTTAAGGAGACGCGCTTCTTCTTTTGAGGTGTCAGGTAACAAGTCTATCGCGAGTTTTAACGATGATATTTCGCATTGGATTGGTAAGATAGCTTCCATACCATACACATATTGAAAAGGAGTAAATCTGGTTGCATTTCTCATCGAGATTCGATACGCCCACAAGGCGGAGTACAGGATCAAGTGCTAGTTCTTTTACGGACTCCTATCATTCGTTGAAGCATTCGTTTAAGCATTTTGTTAATAGCCTCAACTTGTCCATTTGATTGTGGATAATAAGAAGTAGAATTATCATGCGACAATCCTAACTTGGTAGTCAATTCAAACATCATATGGTTGTGAAAATGCTTCCCATGATTCGTAACTATAGCCTGTGGGACCCCAAACCGTGCAATAACATGGTTGAAGAAAAACAATGCAGTTGTTTGTCCCGTGTTATTAAATGCAGGCATCGCTTTGGCCCATTTGGTAAAATAGTTGACTGCGACAATAATATAACCATGCCCCCCGAACGAAGGAGGGTTACAGGTCATGAAATCAATACCCCATTTCATAAATGGTCTAGCAGAGACAACAAAATGCATTGGCGCTGGCGGTTTGCAGATTTTACGATAAAAAATATGCCATGCATGACAACTTCTGTCTGCGAGGATGCAATCTCAAAAAATAGTAGGCCAAAAGTAACTGGCACGGAGTATCTTCTATGCAGTAGCATATCGAGATAAATTTCCACCACAAGCCCCAACATGACAATCATTTAACACTTTTTCGGCCTCCTCATGAGTGAGGCACCTCCTTAAAATGGTACCGACACCACGACGATAAAGGGTATCGTCGACGATTAGATAATATTTGGCTTGGTATTGAATACGTCGCTGATCAGAGCAAGAGGTATTAGGTCGAAAAGTTTGGGTTTGGAGATAAATGATGAAATCCCCATACTAAGGATTAGATGATCCGATCAGAAACAGAGACTCGTCTGGAATAGATGGTTTTGACGTAGTAGGAGTACTATCAGAGGGAAGGTCACATAGAAGTTCAGCCAAAACTAAAGACTTATTTGACTTGGATTTGATGAATTCCAAATCAAATTCCTACAAAATGACAATCCATTTTAAATATCTACCCCCCAGCAGTTGACGTAATAAGATGTAAGTCATGGGGTTGCAATCCGAAACTATTGTTGTTTTTCGGAGCAGGATATAATGGCAAAATCTTTGGACAATTTGTACAGCTGCCAAGGCAAGATTTTCCATGTACAAGTACTTAACTTCCGTATCATTGAGATTACGACTCAAATAATAGATCAGATGTTCAATTCCATCTTCTACTTGGACCAAAACCATAGTGATGGTCGTTTCAGCCGTGGTGATATATAGGAAATAATCATTTTGATAATTAAGAGGGTACATTAATGACGTTCGGAAAAGAGTGTCCTTGACAGCATCAAAAGAAGCTTGTGCAACTTGGTCCCAATGGAAGGGAACCCCCTTTTTCAATAATCGAGTAAATCTTTTAGCCATTTAGGCGTAGTTTGGAATGAACCTTCTCAGGAAGTTAGCCTTTCTATGAAGTTTTTGTATCTGAAGTAAGTTTGATGGTGCAGGCAAATCAAGAATGACCTAAACCTTCAATGGGTCTATTTGAATTCTTTCTTTTGAGACTACAAATCCAAGCAATTGACCAGAACCAACACAAAACACACATTTTTGTGGATTGAGGCGTATCTTGTAGTGTCGAAAACGTGAGAAAATGGCTCTCAAATGCATCGGGTGATCAATCTGATTTGGTGAATGCGTTGGTAAATAATGTAGACATGGTTGAACAATGTGCTTGATGTCGTTGAAAGAATAATCCATTGCTATCTGAAAATTTTCCCCAGTGTTCTTTAAACCAATCGAAAGTTTCCTATATGCGAATGTGCCCTAGGGACAGATGAATGTTGTCTTATGTTGGTCATCTGAGTGGATATTGATTTGATTGTAGCCGGAAAATCCATCCATAAACGAGAATATTTTTCATCCAGCACAATCGTCAATAATCTAGTCAATAAAAGGAGTAGGATAGTTGTCTTTTGTACAAGCATGATTAACATCTCGATATTAATCGACACACACTCTAATGGTTCCTTGTTTTTTTCATAACAGGAACGATATTGGAAACCCAATCAGTTAGTGGAATAGGGTAAATGAAACCAGGACACAAAAGTTTTTAAACTTCTGCTTTGATGGCAGTGGCTTTCGTCAGATGAAAAGGACGAAGCCATTGACGCACCGATTTGACATCAGGATACATATTAATAGTGTTTTCAACTATACTAGTATCTATGCCTAGAATTTCCTCGTAATACCAAGCGAATACGTCATGAAATTCAAAAAAAAGAGAGCGATATGAATCAAGTTCTGATGGAGAACAAGATACACCGACATGAATATTTTCTACAACTCCAGTTTTGGTCGAAATATCGATAGAAATTGTTTCTTCGATATTTGATAAGTTTCACACAGAATCAATTGCATTAATTGGAAAAGAATTCGAAAAGAAATTTTGGATGGATGGGTGATATAGTTCACTGAGATTGTTTTCTTCATAATCTAAAAGATGGGAATGATGATGATAATCTTCCCATGGTTCTCCTTCTGACATCATAACTTCCAAAATATTTTCATCTGTCAAAAATTTTGAGGAAAAAGGATCTGATGGAGTACCAAAATCTAAGGAACGATCAACCCAAACACTCAGCGACGTTGATTTTGGATTTTCCGCCCAAGACAAACAAATTGATTGCTATGCCAGCTCAATAGGGTTGGGCGATAAAACATCATCCAACATAGAAATTTCAGAATCACCCGTACTCTCCCTTAAGCCAGATAGAGTGGAAGAGATCATGTAGAAAGTCTCTATACTTGCAATTTCTGCCGACGTCACGGGTGGTGGTAATGCAAAGGTTCCCATAAGAGTGGAATCATTTAAGAGTCCTACACCAATGTTCTAGATTTATAGTTGGGGTAAGTCAACAAACAGAACGCTTCCAGTTACCTGTGAAGCGGAGGAAAAAAAGGATAATTGATTAATGACTGGGATTGTACCTTTATGTGGAAAGGAAATCATTCTAAAGTATGTAGAAACAATGGTAGTCATTGCATATACCCATGGTCTTCTAAGTAAAATATTATAGTCAAGGGTTCCGTCAACAACCTCAACATCAATATTCACTGTTTTGCCCCCTAATTCAACATGCATATTATTGATAAAACCACAAATTTTATATGTTCTTCCATCAAAAGCCTTCAACGTCATTGATGATTGTGATAATCGCAGCGAGCCAAGTGACTTCCAACAATTTAGAGACATAATGCACGTAGATGCTCCCTCATCAATAATAGTGTGATGAACAAGGTGATTGAGAACATTTACTTGGATGGAGAATGCCAATTCTACTGGTAATTGTGGCACATAGCCCGTATGATTAAAGACGACAAGATTAGAATCAATCGGATCAATCCCACCAATGGTCGAAAATAAAGCCTGCTTCTGGGAGGGACAATTTTGTAATACCTCAAGAGCAGACATAGTTGAAGGGGTTTGAGCAAAATCATCAACTATATTACAATTTTGTGCAAGCTATTGCTCGAGGATTATATGTCGATTTATGAATTACTCCCTTTGGTGGTTTAATTGTCAATTCATGAATAACAATAGGTGGTACTAATTCATTAGATGGATTTGTTGTCGAGGTAGTAGGTTGATCAGTGGCCAGACTACCATAGTCTTTATTCTGCGTCGACACTAAAATATCTTGTGAAGGTTTTGTAGTGGATAACATTAACACTTGGGAACTAGGAGTTGGATCCATAGCAACCAAATTAGTGTCTGGATTTGGAAATGGGTCTGTCAACATAGTTGATGTATGGGAAGTCTTAATGATTTTTGAGACTTCAGCACAGTGAGGAAAATCCCTAAAAATGTGTTCCTAATTATAGATTATGCATGGATAACGAGGTTTCCATGGTCCTGACAGTTTATCAGATGATCTTTCTTGCGGGTTAGAATTTTTTTTTTCTTTGATTTCCCCTTTCTCTTACATCCTGGTTGCTTGTCACTTTTTCCTTTGTCAAATGACACGGCATTAATTTCAGAAGTAGGAGCAGGATTAGATGCAATAGCGTGGCGTGTGTTGCAGTGCCTATCAAGACATCTATGGCATGAGAGTACTTTATTTGAGGAGGAACATTGAAATTAGATCGCGTCGCATTAGGAATTATTTCATAGAGTGTGCCAGACTGAGAGTAATTCAAGTCTAGATACTGGGCACGAGCAATGACTTTCTCTTTTGTGACGACGCCACCTTTAGCCACATCCTCAGTTATAGATGGTAACAGGGACTTAATGAACCATTCAACAAGGAGATGATCAGGAACAAATGTCTTAACCATTTGTCGACGACGATGCCACTCATGTATATGATCAAAAATGTGAGTAGTATTAGTCTATTTTAAATTTTTCAAGAGTTCTGTTCCAGTTTTGTATCTGATCGGTAACTGGAAATGGGTCAAAAAGACAGTAGCTAAGGCAGTGAAATTGTCAAAATAAGCTCTAGGTAACTCAATGTACCATTTAACAGCCGAACCTGTAAGTGTACGCTGGAAAAGATGTAGTCAAATAGAATCATCATTCAAGGAATTTGATGAACACCATAAATGATAAGTCATGACATGAGTCGACGGATCTTCTCCAGGGTTTTCATTAAATTTAGGAATATTGGAGGGTAATTTATGAGGTATCACCAGCCACCAAGGAGCATAATTTATAGGATCATTGGTTGACCAGTTTAAATCTGGTAATTCCAAGGTTGCAACAAAAGGAAACTGTCTATCAAGGTCAGGTTGAGCATAGCCAGGGTAAGATGGAATTTCTTGGGCAACAGGTCTTGAGAATTCTGCTACTGGTAACCCAGATAGGGGTTGTTCTGCAAATCAAACACTTGAGAATTCTGTTGACCAAAACCTAGATATGATACTTGTTGAAATGGAGTTTGAGGAATTTGCACCTGTGACTACCAAGGGATCTGTCCACCAATGTTATAACCCAAATTAGTATAAGTTGGATTCGGTTGATATGTATAACCAGGTTGCGTTTGTGACATGCCATAAAATGGTACACCAACTTGTGAATAAATAATTCCTGAAACAGGTTGTTGTAAATTAACCAAAGGATTTTGAGTCTGTGGATCCAACATTTGATGATATTGAGTTGAAGAACTCGCCTGTTAAGGTTGATGTACAATATTTTTATTTTGCAACAGGGGTATAGATGTATTAACAAGTGGTAAAAGTGGGTGTAACAGGTTGAACTAGTTGATACGAGTGTACAACCATTTGTGGTTGGATAGGTAGAGTGGGATGCCATTGACAAACATTCATGTCAACATTAGTTTGACCAAAAAGTGACTGAGTACTGTCATATTGGGTGACCAAAGGTTTCCCCCCAGCATAAGGAGGATAATAAGATGGAAAATATTGTTCCCCGAATGATGGGAGTCCAATTGATATGGTATTTAAAGGAATTGAACAAAAGTATCGACTTGATATTGCCCTTATGATGTATGTAATGAATCAAGTCATTCAGTACTAATGATAGGACAACCAGTTAAAACACTAGATGATCACATTGGAAAAGACCATGATCATGAAGATGCACCAGAGAAAGTGTCAGATAATGATTTGTAACCTATTGGGACCGAAGGGCCACCGTGAAAATATGACGCTGGTGAGGTTGTGAACATCGACGGAGTAGCGAGGGTGGGATATGAAGTAATTGGAATAGTAGACCCAATCGAAGATGGTGGTTCAAACATGGTTGTTTGACCAAATGTATACCCTCAAAAATCGACGGGAGATTGAATGTCAATAGGATCAACAAAAGCAGATGGAAATGATTGAGAAAAAGACTAGTACAGGTAAAGGTCTGCCCCCAAAATGGGTTGGAGTTAAAGGTGTATCATCTTGTGGGATTTATTCAATTGCAATTAAACCAGGAGGAAGAACTTCACCATCAGGCCAAAAATATATTTCTAACAGTTGACTGTGCAATATAGGAGTTTCAATAGCTATAGAACTTTGTGGGATGACCAAGGTAGGAACAACTTTCGGTTGTTCGACTTCAGGATTCAGATGTTCTGGCAAAGAAGAGATAGGATCTGGATCAATTTGTGATTGAACAACGTCGGGTCCAAGAGGTATGGTCTCAACAATTGAATGGATCGTGACCATGGGTAGCTGTGAAGACTCCGTTTCGACAACAGTAGACGAACCGGGATATGTGGAAACAATTTGAGCTAACTCTGGGTTAAAAGATGATGTTTTGCTAGAGGTACAAATTGTACTTGATTTGGCAGATCATGATCACCTTCACCTACCAGAAGTAACTTCCGGTGGTAAAGGTGGTTTTAAAGCTAATCTACGCGAACAATGGGGGATATGATTTTGTTCTTCCATTATTATTGATTTATTTTATCCAAAAACAAATAAACAAAAAGAGGGTAATGCTAGGCAAAAGGGTTTACCAAGAAACTGTGAACTGCATAATACCCCCTGGCGAACCAAGAAGTACAGGTAGGTAATCTCCTCGAATGTTGTCTTCGATGTATCACAATTTCAAGGCGGTCGAATCGGTTCACTATGGATGGATAGCACCTAAAAGTTGTCCTCCCAAATATACCCAAAGGTACGTGGAGGCCCAAGTCCGTATTCGTATTGTCTAATGCGAAACCACACAGTGAGAGCACCCCTTTATACTTATCATACTGTAACACCACCCGATATACTCGAAAGTATGTGGACGAGCTATGATATACTTACGTATGTGGAGTGAGGTATCGCACTCGGAATGTATCGCAGACAAGTTAACGACAGCTGCTATGTTTTATGATGCCGGAACACGTCTCTAGCCTAGACCTTCTAAATGTTATCATTATGGTTCCAAAGCGTTGTTAAGTGAATTGAGATTAATTTTATGTTGATCTTGCTTAACAATTTTCCTTTCAAAGGTTCACCGCGATGATGTGTATAAAATTCCTAAAATGAAAGCTAAGAATGATAAAAAAACTTTCACTTTCAGCTTTTTCAATCAAGAACCTAGCTACTAAGGGAAGAGAGCAAATAAATCAATGAACAATTCAAATCAATGAATCTCAAACTAAATGCAAATTTCCTAATGTTCCTTTTGCAAAACACAAATTATTCTACATGCATATGCAAGTTTTTCATTTCAGTTTCCTTAATGTTATGAATGCAGAAAAGAAACTAGGTGCACTAGGTCAACAATTCAAATTCTTTTTACTTTCAAGAAACGAAGAATACAAACGACAATTTATCTTTTGAAGGAAAAACGAGGATTTCAACAACAATTTCTCCTATCAAGGAAATGAATATTTTACGACAATTTCCTATTTCAAAAGCAAATGATTCTTAATGCGACCATAAAAATACCTTGAAATCAACTTGTCAATGATAAAGAAAAACTTTTTTAAAACAACATTGAACAAATTTCAGTCAAAGGAGAAGAAGTATATAGATTCACTGGTCAACTGAGCATCAAACTTTTCAGAACACAACAACAACAAAAAATGAAGCAAGTTGCAAAGTCAAATTCAAGGGAATTTGGTCAGTTTCAGGAGTCAACGTAGTCTCCAAGGGGATACAGTGCTCTGCAAAGCACTGTGCCCAGTCTAAGGGTGCATTGGGCACAGTATAGAAGGAAAAATACTATTGTTTAACTCACTGTCTTTGCAAATTAAGCTCTGAAAAAGTTTAATCTTTATGTGTAACAACTACTGGGTGGATAAACAAAACAAATCAGTGGCTTTAACACCTAGAACTAAGAGAAATTATCCCTAGTGGAGTCGCCAATTTGTTGGGCCAGAATTGTGAATTATGGATAAATCATGCTTCCCTAGATAGGTACTAGTCTAGAACAACAGGTGAAAGACTATACGACTATTTCTCCTAACTCAGAATAGATACAAAGAGAGGATTGGAGGCTTACTTGTTCAGTTGCTTCCAAATGGCTCCTTCTGTCACTTACGCTGCAGCTTCAAATTCAAGTGGTTTGTGGGTTGAATGGTTCCTGTAAGAAAGAAAAATGAAACAACAGAAGATGCAATAATATAGATATTTATTCAAGCTAGTTAGCTAAATCAGTAAAGCATAAACCATACACATCAACCAAGATCTTGCAATATGGAAAATCAAAGCCAATACACATGCATATAGGGAAAAATAAGTAGTACTCTTTATTGATGATAGAAGGAGAGGTTACAACCTAGTGACTAATTTTAAGTGACCTTCCAGCAACGTTCCCAAGCCTCATCACAATATAAATCTCTCCAGCAGTAGCTTCAAAAATCTAGCTCTCAATTGAAAATTCTCCAGCATTTCTCTACTCAAATTCTTCCTCCTCAAGCACTTAGATCTATGCTCAATTTATAGATGAAGTGTAGGTTGTTTTGAAATCAATAACTTTCAAAAAATAGGCAAGATGTGTTTCCAGTCATGTAGATGTCAAATGGACACTTGGATCCAAATCTTGACACATGTGAACTCTTCTAGAAGGCACTGGCCAAGTGGAGATTCCGGAACAATGAGAATTTCGCTCCCAATGTGACCAACGCACCTTTGAATGTCAGGAAGTGCTTTGCAGAGCAGCCTTGCATGGGGCTACCTGCATATGCAACTCACTAAGGCCCCTTAGATCCTGCGTTAGTGAGCTCTCATATGTTAAATAATAAGCTTCAAACCATGGAAACCTTTTCTTGATGAAATTCTTGCTTGATTTGTCTTGTTTCTTGTCTTAGGGCATGTAGCAACTGAAATGATAGGGAATGATAGAACCTTGATCATTGGTCCTGGAGATGATTCCTAGCTAACCAGGTCATTGGGAATGGTACCCAAATTGACCTATAACAAATCTCACTATCTAAGTTTTGATCTATTGTACAATCTGTGTCTATATTACAACCCTGAAATTCTCCTTTATTGTTCATGAAATGATAAATCTGTTCATCTTGTGAGAAAATTTGCCAATATTTAAGATTGTCTGGAATTATAGGTTTGTGTTTAACTTCTGCAGTATATGTATGATTTAGTTGAAATGGCAGATTATAGATACTAGCAAAAGTTGCTAAGCAGTGAGCCTGTATGTTTTGTTTTCTTGGTATTGCAGAAAATTCATATTCTAACAATTCCTTAATTAAATCTAAAACAGTGTCTTTATATCGGCTGAATATTGGATTATAAACATAATATTCTCCAGTTATTTGTTTCACAATTAATTCTGAATCTCCCATAATTGACACTCGTTTACCTCCTAAATTCCTAACAATCAGCAGTCCTAAAATAAGAGCTTCATATTTAGCCATGTTGTTCGTACATTTAAAATTGAGTCTAAAAGAATGACCTTCTGCATGATTGTTTTCCATATTATGTATCCAAACTCCATCTCCTGGTTCTAATTTATTGACTGATCCATCAAAATCTAGGTACCATAATGATTCATGAAAGATGTTTTCATTGTTCAGTGCTTTGTTTTTCTCTTTTAGTTCAATATCATTTTCAATTCCAGTTTCAGAGTTACACAAAATGAATGAATCCATGTCAGTAGGTTAGAGTAAATAGGATAATTTCTTGGTCTTTCTACACTACTTTCCATATATTTCATCAATGTTTCTCTGTAGAGTTTCTTTGGTTGGCCAAAAGCTGATATTGTCGCATATGAAATATCAAGTTGTAGAGGTCCCTTTAATTTAGCTCCCCATGAGCGAGATAAGAGCATTCCATACTTGGGAGGGATATCAGCTACTACAATGTGCATGACTATTCTTTTACCGAGATATTGAACTAATGTGACACATAAATGTTTAATCAAACCTAAACATTTTACTTTGCTAGAATCAAATGAAAACAGATCTTTGTAAGGCCTAGTGATATCTAAATTCAGGGTTTCCATTATTGCTTTTGGCATCAAATTATGTGAAGCCCCTGAATCTAACGTTGCAATATGTAATATTTGATCATGAACAGTTAAGCTAATGTAAAACAGTAGAACTACTCCATCTTGGTTTTCCATTAATATCAGGACCAAAAATTAATTTAGGTTGATCATCACTCAAGTTTACTGAATCCTCTCCATCATTCATACTCAAAGTTTTAGTGATAGATGTTTTGTATAAATCACGTTTTGCCAATTCTGTCAAAGGAATTGGTATCTTTAATTTGGCAATTTCATCTTGGATATTAAATGGAGCTTGGGATTTTCCTAGCTGAATTATCTCTTCTTTAGTATCTGCAGTTTGAGTAGGTTTATCTTCTTTTTCTACATCTATTTTCTCATTGCCTGTTTGTGTTTCTACTATCTTAATGTTTTTAGTTTTCTTTTCAGGGATAGTTTGAGAAGCAGTAGATGTTTTTTGTAGATTTTGTATTTTCCAAAGTTGTTTTAGCAGTGGCAGCTTTTGGATCAGCTGATTTTGGGTCAGCGGTAGGTGTCTTGGAGTCTAAAATTTTTGTTTTAGTAGAATTAGTTGTCTTTAGAGAAACAAATTTTTGTGAATCTGTTGATGTTTTGACAACATCATCTATGATGTCAACAATTTTAGGACTAGGTGAAATTTTAGGATTTGAATATTTTTGAGAAGAACTAGAGTTTTGCTTGTTTTCCCTAGGGAGAATTTGCAGAACTTTAGTGGTAAAAGCCTCTACTGTTTTCTTTGTTTGTATTTGAACAGATTAATTAGAAGAAGGCTTTATATTTTTCTTGCTCCTAAGGTTATATTGCTTATGTACTTCATTGATATCAAACTCATAACCTTGCTTGTAATCAAATGACTCACCATAATCTAATTACAGTTGTTGTAAATCATATAAATCTTGATATTCTTGTGTAAGAAAAATAGTATTATCATCATTAATACCCATTAGATTTATGTTTTCTTCATCATCTTCATTTTGATGAGAACTTTCAACATAGTTCTCTTGCAAAGGTGGTCTTATTGTTTGGTCAGGTGCAAATTCTCTAGATTTCCAGTGTTGGTGTTTCTCCTGATATTGGGATTTCTAATCTGTTGTTGGTTATCCCACTGTGACTTCCTTTCCATATTATCTAACCTATCCATAATTCTCTCTAATGTTTTTTCTAATTTATCTATTTTTAAATCTGAAGTAGATGCCTCTTCTTTTATTGTTACTCTCTTTTCATTCCTTAATCTAGCTTTCTTTGCTAATAGATTTGCCTCTACACTAACAGCATTACTTTGCATCTTCTCTAAAGTCTATAGATTTCTCTCTCTTAATTGATAGGCTATATCTGTATCAAATCCATCAGGGAATTTGATAAGGACAGAGTCTGGAGGCGGTTTAAGATTAGCAGGAATTGCATTATAAATACTATTATATCTAGTACAATAATCTTGAATTGTTTCATTGGGTGCTCTTTTTATATTTTCAAATTTAGATAATATTTGTAGGGGATTTTTCTTCTTTTCCCATATATTTAGAAATCATGTATGAAAAACTGCTAAATCAGCAATACTACCAACATTTAAACCTTTAAACCATTTTTTTACCTCGCCAACTAGTGTTTGAGAAAAAAGTCTCTTTTGGACATCATCATCATCTATTTCATGAAGTTAAAAATAATATGTCATTTTATTAACGTGTTGCTGAGCAGTGTAATGATTGGTTGCATCAAATTGAGGTATTTGCTTTGATAATGTTGGGGCATATTATGTAACTGTGCTGGAAGGACCGAGGGAGCATATCTAGCAGCCATGGCTTGAATTCTAGCTTGGCTAGGAGGTAAATTGGAAATACTTGGAGCAGAACTAGATGTACTTGCTGATGTAGTTAAAGAACTTGCAGATGAGATTGGAATATAAGAGGATGTACTATAAAATGTGGTTGAGATGCTAGAAGATGAATTTGGGATATATGAAGAGGTACTTGGGAATGAGAATGATGTATTGGTAAATGCAGAAGAAAAACTACTGGATGGAGTGGAGGTGGTGGAGGATGGGAATAATACTCTAGGTTGAAATGGTTGTTTGGGAAAAAATGAATCTGTGGAATGAAGGGTGGTAGAAATAATGGATGTTGTAGTAGTGAAAATGGATGAACCTATAGATTCTATAAGGCTAGTATCTAAATGAATGGTAGAGGGCTTAGGGGTATACGCTGATAAAGCACTTAATTCAACAGAATGTTCAAAAATAGCTTCATCTATTTCCTTAAGTATAGTAGCATTTATTGCATCAAGTTTATCATAAACCTCAAAAATATTTGATTCAAAATCTACTGAAACAGTTTCCTGCTTAGTTTCAAGAAATGAAATAAAATCAGGATCTATAACAGTACTATTTAAGTCACTTTTTGATTTGTTTCTGAATAAAGAATGTTCAAAATTTAAATCAAATTATATGTCTTGTATAATTGATAAATTTTTTGGAAGGGAATTTGCTCTGACTAAGGAAACTTTATTACCTATATCCTCTACTTTTTTATTCTTTTTTTCCAATTTTTTCTAGATTATCTACTATGACAGCAAGTTGTGGATATGGATTTAACCTGGTATAGTAGACTCTTCTGGAAGACGGAATTACAATTTTTATGAAAATATACTCACAACTTATTAAAACAGTCTTAAGGTGAAAAGATAATGAAAATATTTCCTTTAAGATCTATTTTAAAAGTAAGGATTGGTTAGTTCCCCAGTGGAGTCGCCAGTATGTTATCACTCTAATAATTCCCAAAGTTGTGAGATTTTGATTTATAGTTTAAAGAATATTAGAGGTAACCACCAACCTACTTTTAAGCTTTAGGATCTAGCCTTCCTAAGGCTCAGAGAGGGCTCTCTTTATAAGATTTAACTTTGTTTTTATATTTGATTTTAGGCTAGTTATATAGGGAAATTTGGTTTTGGGGTTTTGATTTGTTTTGGTGGGAAAATCACTTAATGAGATGGATAGCTATGGATCTATAATCCATTGGGAAGATGGAGTCAATGTGTCAAGAAGAAAGATCAGGCTCAATGCCTAAAGTCAAAATTTCACTGGGCAAGATAATAGAGTCACTTCAAATCTTCAAAGGTTGATGGTGAAATGGTTTTAATCGGGATAAAGAGCAATTAAGAATTCTTTGATCCAGATGAGTGAAAAGGTAGGGGTCAATCGAAATTAGGGAGCAATTAAGGGTTCCCTAGTCTGGATATCAGTAGAAAACATTTAAATGAAAACCAATCAATAACAGAGTGCTTTTAAAAAATTCTGATATAACAATTCCTGATTTCATATTAAAATTTAGAACACATTCATGAATGGATGAAAAACATAAGAAAATTGATAGATAACATTAGAAAATACTTCACTCGAGTGACCCAACACATGAATCCAGTAATATGATGCTTTATTTCTTGAGATCTAGTCTTCTGACTTGAACTTGATACAAAAACCCTTCAGATTCAGAATATAACAACTATAGAAATCTTCAACAATTAATCCACACTGATACTTCAAATGATGAAGTATTTATACAAAAAGTAGTACAAAATATCCTAGAACAGTCCTAGGAATGTTTCTTGGAAAATAAAATATATTTTTTACTAAAAGATAGTGACAGTTGCCTAACAAATTGCAATCTGTCCTATTTATTGAAATTAAATAGTAAGTTGTTGGATTCGGGTGCAACTGGACTATTGTGGTGTCCCTCACGCTGGAAATTGATCTTTAATCTATTTTAAAACTTTATCTTTCATCTAATACTCTTTCAACTGATACTCTATATCCTGATACACTTTAACTTGTTGATTTTGACTAATTTACTACCTAAAACTCTATTTTACTGTGTAAAAAACAACAACTCTGTTTTTATTCTTTCTTACTACAAACTAATTTTTTACAGCAAATCTGTAAGCTTCTCCCATAATTCTTCCTCTCGTAATTTTATCTTCCTAAGTTTCCTGAAGTTTTCATCTGCTTTTGTGTACCTTACAAAATTTGGCTTGACTAAAAAAAGGTGTTTTATCTCATGTTGTAAATAAAACAGATTTTCAATGCTTTTGTGTAAAACTTTACTTGTTGGAATCCCCAACCAATCTAATTTGTTAACCTGATCTCTGGAAAATTCCCTTATCTTTTTATTATGATCTTGTTTCATCAATTTTTCATTGATTACTAGAAGATTAGGAAGTCCTTTTTCCCTCAAAGTGTCAAATTTCACCATGAATCTTGTGATGGACACATCCATATTTTGGCACTTTTCTTCCAATTGTTTCATCAGGTTCTTCTTGGAAATTACTTTTCTTACCTCAAGAATTGTTTTTGTTTTGTCTGTTATTCCTATTTCATCCAATTCCTTCTTGTTTTTAGTATTGAGGAGCTTAATGATTTCCGATGCTTCTTCAGGCTTGGTGCCCAATTCATATTTGGTCTTTTGTATTTCTTCTCTGGCTACTTTTAGCAAGTCCTTTTGTTCATAGATCACCTGAATTGATGGTCAAGTATCATTGACTGATTCAATGATTTTAGACCATAGTTTATTTTTTATGTATGCCATGGGCTCTTTCAAGGTCAATTCTGTTTCTACCTTTTTGAGTTTTTCACTTAACCTTTTAGCCTTTTATTCTTCTGTTTTAGCATTTATCTGTGCTAATTCCTTGGCATCTTCAAGATTCTTGATTTTTTATTTAAACCTGTTGATTTCATTAGTTTGTATGGAAATTTCTTCCATTGCCTTTATCAATTTGGTGGCCTCATCTGACTCTTGAACTGTTGAAGTAGAAGACTGAGTGGCAGAAGTAGTAGATGAAGTGACTAGCACTCATGTAGCCAATGGAACCTTTGGAGCCAATTCTTCTGCTAGAGTAGATGGGACTGTTGTTGTCACCATGGGAATTACAATTGTAGGGACTTCTTTTGCTTTAGTAGCTTCTTTTCTTGGACTAACTTGTCCATCTCAATTTCCATCTCCTTGATTTGTGTTTTCATATGTAATATGAGATTCATCATCTCATCCTTTTGGTTTGCCTCCTGTACAATTTATTTAGCCTATGGATGCTCTGTAGGAGGTAATTTCAATTGCTTTCTAAGTGCTGCAATATCAACATTTTTCTTCTTCACTAGATCTTCTACAGCTTTCACATTAGAAGGGTCATAACCTACTTCAATCACTAACTCCTCTAAAGAATTAATTATGGTGTCTTTATCATATGAAGAAGTTTTTTCAACATTAAGTTGATCTTTTATATTTTTCAAAGCATTATGGAGCTTTTGGACACTCATTTCTTTTGTGGTCATTGTTGAATATATAATTTCTGAGCTTTGCTTGTGGAATTCAATCTAGTCCAAGGGATGAATGTCTTGGACTAGTACTTCAAAATCCGCCTTTTTATAGTCAACTGTTGTTTTAGGTGTTTTCACTGTAAGTTGAAGTACTCACATCAACAACTTCTTATTTGTATAATCAAAGGCTGAAGTAGCCTATTTTGAATACCTAGAGTCTACTTTAAATATTGAGAATATATTTCATTCTTGATTTCCTCATTCTTGGCTTTAATCTCTTTATACTTTTCTTTGATATCCATGTCCTTATCCTCTGCCTGCTTTGATGAAGATACCTCCACACTTTGATGTTTCTGAATCATTTGTGTGTTGGAAGTACCAGGTTGCTGCTCATTTTCAATCACTGTAGTAGTCACAGTGTCTTTCTCTATATTTTCCTCATCTAAAACCTCAATTGTTTCCTTTTATTTATCTGTTGGATTTGTCTTTGTTTTCTTAGTGTACGTTAGCTTAAAATTGGTTTCTGTGGTAGTTTCAGCAGTATATGAGCCTTCTTCCCTTTTCCTTTTTATACCTCTATATTCTTGAGTTGATGTTTGCATAATGTGACTAGTATCACTCTGTTGATCAGATTCAATCAATGTATTTTTTAACCATTCAGATTGGTTAGAAAACTTGTCAATGTCAGGCTTCTTGTCATGAATATAAGGGGTTAATTTACATTTCACCCTCATCTTGTTGATTATACCATATGGATCATAATACCAAAGGAAACTTTCGTTGAGCTTGTATTCTAACAACTGTTTTGCTACCTCTACACCTACTTCTCTGCTATTGCATATGAAGGGACCCACTTGGTTTTTCAATTTAAACTGGGTTTTCCTTTTAGCATCCAATAAATTTACGGAATCTGAGTTCAAAATCTATCTAATATATTCTAAGGCAAAAAATCTCATTGGTAAATACTTTGGCAATTTGTAGGGCAAGATATTTGACCCATAAACTCTATCTTCAGTGTGATTTTGGTATAAATACCAATCACTTGTCCTCTTATGCTATGATAACTGTAAAACATTTTTAATTTCATCACTTATCCTAGGTTGCACACTGTTCTTGAGAAGATTTACCAATGGGTGAATGAAACAATCTGTGAAGTCTGCATATGTGAACTCAATTGACTTCTTTCTGATCAAGGAAGTCCAAAAAATGATAGGCTGTTCATTTACCTCTACATCCATATTTTGAAGGGCTATTGGAAACTTATCTGACTGAAAGTAGAGGAACATATGGAATAGGAATGAGGTATATCTAAAAAAAACTTCAGTAAGAAGTTTTGTAAGATGGTCATGAATACTATTAGCAATATATTTAGCAAAATTATGGATGACTGTAGGGGGCTGACCATGCACAAAAATAGACAGGAAACCAAGTATAGATTCATCATTGAAGTAACCAAGGATAAAATACAGCATTGAGATAATGTGTCTTGATCCTTCAGGGAATTTGGAGGATGAATATGGAGGGTTAATCTTGGGGATTTCAACATAAGAGGGCATGAATGTTTGGAATATTTGAAACCTTTCAGGGAAATCTAACTCTAAATAGGACTTTGTCAAAACTTCAATGGACAAAGGGATTGCATTGGGTTTAGGCTGCAAATGAAGCATTTGGTTTATGGATTCAACTATTATTGTGAACAAAAAATCTTTTTCAGCATTGATAATTGCTCTCTGATATGAGGAATAATGAGTTTGACACAATCTAATGGCCTCAGGGCATTGGTGGGTGTGGGTAACTACATATTTGGGAAAATTAGACTCCCAAACAAGTACGTCATCTACTTGATCAAAATATTTCTCTTGGTTCCATCAGTGGAGCTCAAGAAGGTTAAATTCATTTACTGGATCAGTGATTTTGTAATCTACATTAGCCAAAGGAGTATGTTCAACATCTACAATAGGAGGTTGTAGTGGACTTATGACAATTTTGTTTTTAAAGGCCATTTATGGGTTTGTTTTTGACAATTTAACTTTTCTAGATCTTTAAAACTCTACTTTTTAGATTTTTAGTACACTTCTATAAGATTAAACTATTTACAGAAGGTCTTTTCAGTGTAACAGAGGTTTTTCTTGGACTTTAACAAGTAGACTTTGGAATTTTCTGCCTCAAACAGTCAATTCTTCTCTAAAAACCAATTTCTTAACCTTATACAGACTTCAAGAAAGGCTAACAAGGGTTCATTGCATATTTCTTTGATGAAACAACCCTAAAACAGTCCAATTCATGCACACAGGGCTTCTGAGAACTGTAAATGGGCTTTGAATCATTAAGAGGGTTTCTAAAGGTCTGAAAATGGCTAAATTCTCTTTAATTTTCTTAAAAATAGGTTATAGTCTTTAGAAAATGTGAAATTCTCGGGGTTTGCAAAACAAATGATTTTGGAGGCAATAGGGCTATTCCTCAGGCAAAAAAGCTTCAAGAAGGCTTAAATTCACGAGTATGCTTCTTTTTAGATGATGGATAGGTATTTTTCTTGAAAAATACCTGTAAATTCATGAATTTGACTCGAAAGAAGGGTTTGCTGGGAGTTTGGAAGCTTTCAAAAGCTTACTGGGGTCTTTTATCTACAAACTGGAGGCTTTGAGCTGTTGCAGCAACAAATTTGATGGAATTATATTGTTTTTGCATGAAAACAGGGGTGGCACCATGTTTTTATTAGTCGGGAATGGTTTATGAGCAGAAAACGCAACAGAAAGGTTGAAAAGGCGTACAATCAGGTGTTTTATAAGGATTTTGGATTCAAACAGTGTTTTCATTTAATATCAATCAATTTGAATTGGAGTGGTTTAGGTGCGGGGATTTTATTTACTGCTTGGCATTTTATCGCACCGTTGGAGGATGGTATGTGGTATTGCTTGAACGGATGCGATCCAGTAAGAAATTGACAGGTGGAGGAGAGAGAGCGAGACAAAACCACTCATATTGCAAATCTCAATTCGTTTAACAACCGCTCCATTAAATTTGCAATATGAATTCTGGGCCTTTGGCTCTGGCGGGGGGATGCGAATGGTCATGATTACTTGGCTTAGCTGTTGGGTATTGATGCATGGGGCCCAGGAGTCTTTTATGCGATGAGTTTCAGAATTTTACGTTAAAACTAAGTTTTAACGTAAAGTTTCAATGTTAACAGGGATAGGTGGGTTTTAGTTTTTTACACAAAAAATAGACTATATACAGGTGTAATATAAACCTTGGGCGGATTAATATAAAAGATATTGTTTAAACCTATGGGGAGTGGGGAAATTATCACGTGGGTATATTTTACCATAGGATAAACAAAAAATTATGGGTTGGGCTATTTAATATAAAGGAATTAATATAAATACGGGATGGAAGGGTTAATAAAGGAGTTAATACATAAGTTAAATGTTAATATGAAATAAATGCGGGAATAGCTAATACACTAAGTAAACTGTAATTTTAAGTCTTTGGGCGAGATTTTCATAGTGGTGGCCCCATATTTAACATTTCACACTTAATACTTGGGATAAATAGCATTTTGTGGGTTTTTGAGGTATTTGTTTGTATGAAAAAGGAAATTAGATAAGGGGTTTTACTTTTCCTAAGTAAAAATGTGTTTTAACTTAGGAAAATGGGTTTTAGTAGGGAAAAATGAGTGATTTTAAGGGAAAAGGGTTTTTATGAAGGGGAAGGGTTTTAATGAGTTGGGATCCAATATTTAGTACCAATAAGTCATTAAGACATGGGTTTGGTCCCTCTAGAAGTCGAAGAAATGCTCTGAGTCTTTATAACTGAATGGTTTTAGTACTGGAGCACATTTTGGTGAGGGAAATTAGTAATTTTCCACATGATGTTTATCCATGCCTTTGTGTAACTGATTTCTACCTAACCATCATTTATTCTACCATTTTTTCCTTTATTTGCATGGGTGCATTTGAGCTTGCAAAACCTAATCCATTTTTCTTTTTAAAAACAAAAAACTATCTAATTCTAACCTTATTTCATCCGAGGGCTAAGATTAAACTGTTGAGCTCCTCATTTATTCTTTAACTATCTATTGATTTGTCAAGTTTAAACTGTTTGACAAGATATTTATTCTCTATCTATAAACATGAAATTTAAAGCATGAAAAAGTCAAGATTAAACTATTTAACTCATCATGGATTATGGCATTTTAAATAAGCTACACATAATCATTTATTTGTAGTAAAAGTAACTAGTAGTGGCATTTTGACTTGCATCACTTTCATGTCTTATTCTTATATCTTTTTGTTTTGGGGTCCATTTTTTTTTATTCTTTTTGATCTTTTTCTTTTAAGTCCTTTGATTTTTTCTTTTAGGACTTTTACCCTCTTTTCATTTTTTATTTTCTCATATGGGAAAACAACTTGCAGAAAGAAATGTATGTACATATTACAATACCAATTAAATTCAATTCAAAAATTATGAATCCTATTATTATAGGACCCTAACAGATCCAACCAATGATTTACCGGTCGGTCTTCGGACAATCTCCCATGGATTCATACTCGTCCACCATTGCATCAACCCAAATTGGTTGCTTCACTGCCTCCTCAAAGGAAGATGGTTCTATCACAATACATTTTCTCATAAGATCCTTGTATCTAGTAAACATATCTAGAGACTGTCTCTGTTTGTGCTATGAAGTAGGGGTTCCTACATTCTCTACAGCATCAAGTCTCAATCTATCAACTTATGTGGTGTGCCTAATACCATATCTAATGGATGGCTCTGCATGAGTGTTTTATGCCACTCCATGATCCTCCGCATGTGGTTGATCCACATCTTGAGGCTCATCCTTAGGAACCAAGAGTTCCTCCTCTGCATGTAATCCAGCTCCCTCTCAAGGGGAAATCGCATGGATTTCTCATCATAAAATTTTATATCCCATCGCACAACAGTTATTTTGTTGTTTTAAAAATATATCCAATAGTTGTGGGGAGTTTTAGTGTACCCCACAAATATCCCAACATCATTTTTTGGTTCCAGCTTCTTCCTGGTGTCTTTGGTCACATGCAAATAAGTAGATGAGCCAAAAGTCTTAAAATGTGAAACATCGGGTTTATTACCAGTGAAATATTCTTATGGTGTACCCATGCCAAGTATCTTATGAGGACAAGGGTTCTACAAAAATACCGTTGTGTTTTATGCCTCCACCCACAAATGCATCAGTAGGCTTTGATCATGCAACATCGCTCTTATTGCACCCACAATCGTTCTATTCTTTCTTTCAACGACCCCATTCTCCTATGGGTTATGAGGTGCTATTAGTTCTCTCTAAATTCCTTCTTTCGTACAGAATTTCTTGAATTCGTTAGAGATGTACTCACCACCATTATCGCTCCTAATAGCCTTCACTTACTTCCCTGTGCCTTTCTCCACCAATGCTTTGAACTCAAGAAACTTTGAGAACGTCTAATCTTTCTTCTGCACGAAGCAGATCCAGCAATTCCGAGAAAATTCATCAAAAAATATCACATAGTACTTATGTTTTTTTGTCAAAGCAAGAGATAATGGTCCACACATGTCTGTGTGAACCCTCTCAAGGATCCCCGAGTCTCGGTTCTCCTTCTCGTGAAAGGTGGCCTTTACATATTTTCCCATTTTACATCCCTTGCATGTGTCAGACTACACAAGTGTACCCTTGGGAAGACCAATAGAAATCTATTGCATGACTTTAAAGGCTCCGTGGTGAAGATGGCCCAATCTCCTGTGGCATAACTCACTCTCATCCCGGCTCACCACATTGTCCGCCTTGCCCATCAATGTTGTGCAACCATCTACATCTAGTTTATAGAGATTATTAACTCGAATCCCAATATCTTGGATTGTCCTATTTTTTTGTGTCATAGGAAAGCTTTTCCTTCATTAAAAACAACATCATAGCCTCTAACCTCTAACATTGCAACTGACACCAATTTTTTCTTCAAGCTTGGTACATGCATTACATATTTTAATTGAAAGGTTTTACCTAGATGTCTCTAGAAGGTAATGGTACCAATATCAGTAGCACTACACCACCCGTCATCACCCATTTCGATATGCATCTCAAGGTCCTTCTCATCCAAGATATTGAAAAGTTCCTTTTCTCCCGTCATGTGAAAGGGTGCACCACTATGAAAATACCACAACGATCCCATTGCACTTGACACCATGCATGCAGTGAGTGAGAATTCAAGTTCAAATTGCGAGGCCAAAGCCTCACCAACTGCAGATCTTGAAGCTTTCTTGTTCTTCTTCTTTTTTGGATATATAGTAGCATAATGACCATGCTCGTGACAGCGAAAACACTTCACTTTGGACATGTCGCGCTTCTTTCCATCTTTGAACTTGGATTTGGAATGGAACTTATTTCCTTTCCCTTTCTTTTCCTTGGCAGCCAAAGCACAATCTTCTTCATCTTCAATCTTATATGAAGATCCATTTCTAGTATTCCATTTGAACTCCTCTTTCACCAAATCCGACCACAGTCGTTCCCAATTTGGAAGTTTTCCCCTTCCATTGACATAGTCTTGATAACTATGCCAATTCTTGGGAAGTCCTAAGAGATATAGATGCACCAAATCATCATCTACGATAGTAATGCCAAGGCTCCCCATCTCATCGCGACATTGGAAAAAATTTGTTAAATATTTTCGCATCGAGTCGCCTTTCTCCATCTTGATCTTCTTGATCTTATCTTTCATTGCCAATTTCCTATGGTCACTACTACTCTTAAATGGGTATTCCAAAGCCTTCCACATAGAATATGGTGTGGATTTACCATGGATACTTGAGACAATGTGGTCTCGTACTCCATCTAGTAAGATCCTCCTCACCTTTGCCACTTTCTTTTGCCATGCATCAAGATTTGCAGCATATGTCACAGCGGGTTTAGGTACATCATTGTCAATGAATCCCTTCAAACCATTGTCTTCGAGTACTACCTCCATATTTTCTTTACAAGCAATATAGTTGGAGTTGACCTCGAGTGCATGCTCCAATCTCAAGCCATAGAAAGCCATTTCGATCCTGAATCAGTTGTAAAACCAAGAAAGTCTTCTACAAATTCGAATTATATTCAGTCACAAGCTTAGCTCCTCCTCCACTATTGTGATTTCATGTGCTATGATACCATGTAGAAATTATACAACGAGCATTTATATCATGGATTCAATCTGATATAACAATGTACTAAAGCTAGATACTGAATCACTTCTACAAATCAATTGCGGAATTAAAACACAATCGCCAATCACATGAAGCAAAGAAGAATCAATCAAACCACAACACATATAATTTCTTGGGGAAATATTGCTGCTCAAAACCCCACTATATTCTATTCTATATTCATCATGGATACATGAAACAATTACATACAACTCTTCTGACAAGAGCCCTCATGTAATCAGCTTATTGTCTCACACTTTCCTGGACAAAACTGACCAACACATAGCCAATTCTAAACCTCTAAAAACATTTCCTTTCTCGCAAAATTCATGTGGAATGCAATCCCTATCTTTTAGGAATTTTGGCCTTCCTTGACAGCGCAAGGAACATGGGAAATCCAATGGGTGTTTGGTTGCGTGGGTGTAACCCAATAATCCTACAACTGA
The DNA here is from genome assembly GCA_034641835.2 of Pinus albicaulis. NCBI lineage: Eukaryota > Viridiplantae > Streptophyta > Pinopsida > Pinales > Pinaceae > Pinus > Pinus albicaulis. The sequence continues at coordinate 1,429,715,745 of CM076579.1, read as the reverse complement.
TAGTCAGCATCCCTGTCACCTAGATTTGAACTGGGTCTGCACGGGAACTAACATACATGCAACTAATAATAGTAAATCCTCAATTGCATGTGAGATCACTGATTGTGAATTAAATAATATTTAATTCACTTGATTTCTCACTAGTGTATCAAACAGTTACAACTAGAACAACTGAGTTTAACTCACTTAACTGAGTTAAACCGATTACAACCTGCATTAACTAATGCACCACTACACTTTGAACTCTGTTACAACTAGAATTACTCTGCATGCCTCACCAACAACCCTCAACTTGAAATTCATGAGTTAATTTTGTTTATCACACCCATTTAACTATTACAAGTTATTTTGAGTTTAGACTACATTTTATTGTCCATCTTAATTAAGGGATAACTAAAATATACATGCACCAAATTTAGCCCACAACATTGTAGGTGCTGCTAAGACCTATGGTCCCACACTCGTGTAGGTGCTGCTTGGACCTAATGGTCCCACACAAGTGTAGGTGTTGAAATTTATTGTTGAACTTCAACATTACATTTTGTCATACTATATCTGTTCAATAACTTATCAACATATTTCTTATGAGAGATGAATATATGTTGTGGTTTTTTATCAACTTCAATACCAAGATAATAATGAAGTAAACCTAAATATGTCATATCAAAAACCTTTTTCAATTCCTTATTTATAGATGATATATATATTCATCATGGTTTCTTGTGATCATAAAATTATCAACATATACAACTGATCTTCCAACTTTCTCAACGAAAAGAGTTGCATAATCTAGGTCAAAATTTTTATATTTTAATTTAAGAAGATGTTCAATTAGCTTCTCATACCACGCTCATGGTGCTTGTTTCAAGTCATACAAAGACTTCATTAGTTTGCAAAACTTTTCTTATTTCCCTTTAATGGAAAAACCTTCTGGCTGAAACATGTAAACATCTTCTTTCAAATCTCCATTTAAAAAGGTAGTTTTGACATCCATATGTTGAATTTTCCATTATTTCTGAGCTACAATAGAAAACAAAGATCTAATAGTGCCCCATTTAGCTGTAGGAGAAAAATTCTTTGTATAGTTGATACCATCTTTATGTGTATATCCCTTAACCAGAAGTCTTTCTTTGTGTTTGTCTTGCGAACCATCAACTTTATACTTAGTTGTATAAATCCATTAACCACCAATAGGTTTGATGCTAGTAGGAGGATCCACCAGCCTCCATGTGCCCTTTTTTTATGAGAGCGTCATATTCCTTTTGTATTGCATCTTTCCACTGTTCATAACTAGCACCTTCTTCAAAGCAAGTCGGTTCACAATCCACAGAAAAATTAAATTCACAATGAGGATAGTTACTTGAGGAACTAATAGCCTTAAACTCATCATATTTTTTTTGCAAATGTTCGAATATGAGTTGACCTTCACAAAGTTTGTGTAGGAAATTGTTCAGGAAGTTGCATATCTTCTTCATCTAGCTCAGTACTTGCCATTTCTGTCATTGTTTCTGTAGAAACACTTGTATCAACCAAATCCTCATCAACAACAACGGAATTATCATCATCAACCAATTTCTCATCATTGAGAGAAGGAAAATCCAGAGACTGATCTAATATAGGAATCCCCCCTTCAAAATGGGGAAGTATATCATCTGATTCATAATAAAATTTTGAGGCACAAAATTTTCTATTTGATTAAGTTGTCTATCAATAGTGAGGGAATCTTTATCAGTTTCAAGAAAAATTACATCTCTTGACAAAATAAACCTTTTTTTCTCTTCATCATACAATCGGTATGCCTTAGAAGTCATGGAATACCCTAAAAATATTCATTTTCTACTTCGTTCACTCATCTTATTCCTCTGATGTTTAGGAATCAAAGCATAACATTGAGAACCGAAAATTTGGAAATGTTTAACAGCAGGAAGATGACTTTACCACATTTCATATGGATTTTTGTTGTTAATGGCAAAGGAAGGGCACCGATTTCTAATGTATGTCACACAAAGGATGACTTCTCCCCAAAACATCAATTTTACATTCTTAAAAAACATCATTACCTTATCTTATTAAGCAATGTTCTGTTCATTCATTCAAAAACACTGTTTTGTTGCGGATTATATGGTATTGTGGTCTGGTGTTTGATGCCATTATCTTGAAAATATGTTTCAAAAGCATGTGAAGTATATTCTCCTCCATTATCAGTCCTTATAGTACCAATAGTAAGTTGTGCTTAATTTGTTATCAAGATATTAAATTTCTTAAACACAACAAAAACTTGTGATTTTTCTTTAAGAAAATAAACCCAATACATCCTCGAATAATCATCAATAAAAGTGAGTATGTATTTATTTCCATTCACATTTGATACATGAATTGGACCACATAAATTAGAGTGTATGAGGCTTAATTTTCTTGTAGTTATAGACTTAGAATTCTGAAAATATTGTTTGTGATGCTTTCCCAATATACAAGCATTACATGGGGTCAATTTTCTAGGAACTGTTGGAAGTCCCTTAATCCCAAATGCTTTCATAATACGAATACTTTCATATTAACATGACCGAAGCGTGCATGCCATAATAAAGAATATGACAGAGTATCATTTTGTTGAACCAAATAACCTGTGTTCAATGCAATAGATGACATACCATGCAACTTCAATAATTTATCTTATTCCACACCAGTCATTATAGTTTTATTGTCAGCTACACTTATAATTTCTACTTTACCATCAAATATGTGAATGGAATGTCCCTGCTGTATTATTTGTAAAAGTGATAAAAAATTTCTTTGGAACTGCAGAATGTAAAGAACATCATTCAAAATATAATTTGAAAGTCCGGGAATTTTTAACTGAATTGAACCAATCCCTGACAACTTGATTTGGGACTTATAAAAAAAAATACACCACTCCGTCAATATTATCACTGAATTGATCAAACAAATCTCTTCAAAAGGTCATATGACACGTGGCACATGTGTCTAGTACCGAGCTGTCATACCATGAAGAAAAAGAAGTACTTAAAACATCTTCCATGTTTTATTTTAATTTCTTTTCATTATTTTAATAATATAATAAATTCAACTCTTCGCAAACCTATTTTTGGAATATGTAATTCATACTTGTCTCAATTGTGACTTTCTATGTAAGGAGTTTGTTCCTATATCATAATAGTTAGCTAAATCTATATGTTCCTAGTTTGGTGTGTGGTTGAGATATTCTCTCAACCAACTTATTGTGTGTCCAATATAGTTTTCTTAGCATGAGACAATACTTCATGTATATATGTAATCCTATTTGATTAATAGAACATAGCGTGCATACTCAGATTTTATCATGGTATCAGAGCCCATATGGGCCTAGACCTCAACCCCTCCTGGGCTCAGGGAAATAGGAAATAAGAGAGAGTATTGTTTTAGTTTTTTTTGGTTTGTCCATCTATATAAGAACTGAGATTTTCCCTCTAAATCTCACTACAAGGATGCAAACTGAAGAAAATGGATGCATCAAATGGTTGGACAGTGAGGAGTGATGATTCTACTTGTTCATGTTGTGGATATTCCCATAGCGATGGTGGTGCCTGTGCGTCCCTCTTTAGATTAAATTGGAATTGTGAGGGCGGGTGACGGTGCTTGTTGGTTCATGTTCGCGTGCGGAAGAGGAAGTGTGATGAGTTCCACCTACCTCAGGGAGATGGTGATTATGTGAGGAGTACCTGCTGAGTGAGGAGAGTTAGTCAACTTTCTCTCGGTCAAATTCCTGCTCAAAAGAGGAGAGGGAATTGAGGATCCAAAGTCTATTTAAGTTATTTGATGCAATGAAAAGTGGGCACCTTAACAATTCACAAATTGAGTGTGTTCTACAAGCAGTGCAGATACCTGTCGAATACAAGTAGGCTAAGGATATTATATAAGTTTGTGATTCGAATCAATTTTGCGAAGTCTTAAGAACCGAAATTGAAGATGCAAGAGGACTAGAAGTTGTGAGATCCAGTCTCACCCCAGACTCGAGAAGATGAGGGGTAAATATTTTTTTTGAAGACGAAGATGACCCGATGGGGTCTGCGCATTCTCACAGGAGGATGTTTTTTTATTTTTTAATCTAGGTGCCAATCGTATCGATGGTAGATCATGGAATAAGCATCGGGTTCCATTAATCAAACACAGTATTCCTATGCATCGATGGAATTAGGTGATAAAGAGGAGCGCCTATGGATAAATTGGTTGTTGGACGACAACATCTGCAACAGGAACTACTTGATCTCACCATGGCACAGGGCAATAGAGCACGACAACATGTAGTGTTTTGTTGACTCGACTCGTTGATGAGGGAGCTTGTTGATCGGCCAACTGTGGTAGTTGATCTATGTGGCCTGTGGATAGCTCAGTTCTGGAGTTGATTGCAGAAGGAATATGGAGTTGTTTCTTGCTTCGATTCTTCCATCAACGATCACAAACACATTTTCACTTTGAGCAATCTCAACGCATTGACTTTAAGCTCTATTGGTTTCTCTAGTTTTTTTTTCTAGCGGGACACCTTGTTGTTCAACTAGAGTGACTCGATTTTATGAAGGATTTTATATTGTATAGTATGTGTATGGAATTATGGTAAGTGTTTTTGGATTATTCAAGTTTTTTAGTGAGTTTATCCAGCTTAATGGTTGGTGCTTTTGTTAGAATTGGATACTCTATCAAACCACACCTATATGAATATGAAAATCCAATACAATTGATGGACAATGACACTAAAGATTCCAAAGACAATTTCAAAAGATGAAGTAAAGGAGAAGAAATAATTATTATGATGGACATCAATCAAGTTTGTGTGAGTTTTTTTGTGAGTTTTTGGTATAGACTCTTGATGATGAGTCACACATTTTTAATTGTAAGAAAGTCTAAGATTTTTTCATAGTGGTCTTTGTAAGGTATGTACCTAGCAACTCCAAGAATTTGAGACTGTAATGTAAGCCTATAAAGGAATGTGTATCCCCGTGAAGTTCGTGGTAATGTAAAAACCACTTTGTCACTTTGTAGTGATGATTTATGGTGAGCCAGAAACCACATGCAAGCCTTCGTGGCTATAGTGCCCTAGTGCACATAGGAGCCTTAGTGCTCACATAGAAGCCTTCATGCTCACATCAGATTAGGTGGTCTCCAGAAACACTTTACTCACAAGAGAAACTTTTTTTCTCACAGGGCTCAGTTTACTGAGCACAAAGCGGTCAATGATTATTCGGGGGGGATTTGCAGATACAGGTACATGTATGCAATGATAATGGTTGAAATAACCATGTATGCGAGGGACATCCTATGAGACTAGCGGTTGCAGCGGTTGGCACCCATGAATTTCGGTGGATGGTTGCTCCTTTATATGGATGTTGACATATCCTTTTGTTAGGTTTGACCACAACTAGATTTTGCAAATTGTTATTGAGACAAGTAGTCATTAAGGGGGTGTGTTGGAATATGCAATTCCTACATGTCTTAGTTGTGACTTTCTATGTAAGGAGTTTGTTCCTATATCATAGGAGTTAGCTAAATCTATATGTTCCTATTTTGGTGTGTGGTTTAGATATTCTCTCAACCAACTTATTTTGTGTCCAAGATAGTTTCCCTACCTTGAGACAATACTTCATGTTTTTTTTTTAATCCTATTTGATTAATATAACATAGTGTGCATACTCAGATTTTATCTCCTACTTTGTCAATATGTTTATTAAACAATCCCAAACAAGCATATTACTCCACATATTATTAAATATATAAAAGTTCATTCAACCGATGAGAAAGACTTATTTCGTTACCATAAAAAGTCCATTAATACTTCTCTCAGTATTTTAAAACAAACTTTTACGTTATAGCATAATGATCACCTTAACCTTAAAATATAAATAATGAGGATTTTAAAATTGGGATTTTAATATAAATAATGATGAGATTTTAAAGTTTGGATTTTAAAATTATTAATGTTTAGAGTGGTTAAATAGTTTTGAAATATTTCAAGGTGTTTTATTTTGAAATAGATTTTCAAAATTATAATTTAATTATTAATAATAATTAATTGAAATTTAAGTATTTAATTTCTTAATAATATTTGAGAATATTTTTAAGAATGTACTGGTTGAAATTTAACCTACTTTATTATAGTGATTGTTAATATATAAATATACTTTGTTACAATATCATGAGCCAATACTATGGTTTAACGATACCATATGCACAAAAAACCACAAACTCATTTTATATGACAATTAATTAATCAATTGAATTAAAAGAGCAAAACAAACATAATTAATTTTTTAGAGAAATCTTAACCTTTAATTTATGTATATTTTTAAAAATATTCTAAAACATTCCACTAAAATTACATTCCTACCATCCATTTAATAAATAATTATAATTATAAAAATCCTATTCCAAAATACTCAGACTTACGCTTAAACACAATAACTTTAATTATTTATAAAATAGCATATAAAACTTCAATTATAACTCCCATAATTCTCATGTGATAAAATATTACTTCTCATAAAATATTACTTATACTTAATTTTCTATGACATATAATTTAAAATATCAGTCACACAAAAATTAATGCAATTCCTGCTTCCAATTAACTAAACTATTGTTAAAAGCAATTCTTGCTTCCATCAACAGTTTGTAATTGATAGTACATTAACCAATTAACTGAACTGTTGATTTCGCTTGTAAGAGTGATATCCATCCTTTACAACTAAATTTATAAAAGCAATTCCCGCTTCCATTAGACGCTTGTAATTCATAGTAAATTAACCAATTAAATAAGCTGTTGATTTCGCTTGTAAGAGTGATATCCATCCTTTACAACTAAATTTACTCTTGAGGTAATCATTTTCCATAACTAAGTATTGTCCTTTAGTTGTTTTTCTTACAGATTTCTATATCGTAAAAGATATTGATAACTAAGTATTGTCCTTTAGTTTTTTTTCTTATATATTTCCATATTGTAAAAGATACTGATAGGTGTAATCACACTATTTAGTTCACACAACAAGGACATGCTAACAAAAGGTAAAAGAAGGAAAGGAATCCAATGGATAAAACTGGTAAAAGAAGGAAAAGAATGCAATGGATAATTTTATGTATTTAATATGACTGAGATTTTAGAAGAACTATGTTGGAATATGTACTACCTACTTGTCTTCAGTTGTGACTTTCTATGTATAGAGTCTGTTCCTAGTCCATAGGTGTTAGCTAAATCTAGATTTCTTGTTTGGTGTGTGGTTGAGATATTCTCTCAACCAACTTATTTTGCGTCCAAGATAGCTTCCCTATATTGAGACAATACCTCATGTATATATGTAACTCTATTTGAGTGATAGAATGAGCTTGTATGTTCAGTTTTTAAGTTTGTATTAGAGCCCATTTGGGCCTGGACCTTAGCCCCTCCTGGGCTAAGGGAATAATACAGTATATCTGTATTGTTTTAGAGTTTGTGTTTCCATTAATTCGGATGGAGGTGTATTGGAGCGACAATGCTCCAGCTGGAGCAAAGAATCCTAAATGCTACGACTGAGTCTTGAAAGAGCAGCTAGAGATCGTAAATTCAAGCGTAGATATTTTTATTGGATTTGAACTGAATGGTTAACGCAAATAAGGAAGTGGTTCATGGTATAGTGGTTCAAGGTGTCGAGTGTCCCTGCATGCAACATAAGTATTGTTTCTTACCAGTGCGTTATGGTGCAACCTATGTGCTTGGTGCAGTAGTGCCTTGCTACTACTCTAATTTGTTATGTTGTTCCAACCTAGTTTTTATTTATGGCACATCATATAAGTTGAAGAATATGTTTCTGTCATTGAGTGAGCAGCACCACTGCGGTTTGCTTACATCTCTGAAGAAATTGTTGCCTTCATTGAGCAAGCAACACTATGGTTTGCTTATGCGGTGGTATGACCATGACGTTGATCTTCAGGAGAGCTATGATGGCATGCTAGTAGGCTGCGATATGAAAGAAACCCAAGAGCTTTGGGTTGTGCATGGCTACTCTGGCAATTTCTATGTGTCGATGGAATTAGGCGATCTAGAGGAGTGCTTATGGATAAATCAACTGTTGGATGGAAGCATCAGTGGTAGCTACAACCAATCAATCTCATCGTAGCGCAGGGACATCTCGTTGGAGAACTGAAGGGTATTTCTGTGAAGTCCCGCAAAGCCCTTGTTTTGACTATAAGTAAGGTCAAAGGTCACGGTTTTTTTCACTACCGTCATGGAAGCCATCGATGCAGTTGCATTAAATAACAAGAAGCTCTGTTGGTTTCTCTAACATTGAGTTGAGCAGCCGTGTTCCATTCAAAATGGTTACTATTCTTGTAAGATTGAGTCGTCGGGCATCGAGAGAAATGGAGAGCTGTTGAGTATATGATATGTTGGCATTGTTGAAGGTGTTAATCCATAGTCGTGGGTTTGAGAGCACTGTCAAGCACCGTCGCCAGTCAAACTTGTGAGAGGCCACCGTTGAGGAAGCGACTGGTGTCAATATGTTGGTGATTATATGCGTGGAGGAGAGACGATCTCAATTGTTACATTGGACTACGGAGGGATGAGTTGAGCTTCGTGAATTTATGACACCATTCCCTCGAATCCCCTAATCCATTCCCATGAGAAAATTCTGCCATGAGCTAAGTCGGTTTGGATGTGCGTATCAGACAATGAGCCACAATTGTTGGTTTGGGAGTGCTTTGGCTTTGTCATATTGACTTTGCTCATTAATTTCTAGTGTTTTAATTTTTGTTTGACTTGTTCGGCTCATTGAAGAAATCGGCATAGACATGGGCCTGTGTGTTGGAGGATTGTTGAAACAAAATGATCTGTCAATGTCCCAATTTGCAATGATCATGGAGATATTTGCTTCGCGATTTGCCTACTGAGTGTGGGAAAGCGACAACAGAAATTGATAAGGTCAATATGGGAATTGTTTGAGAGTTCCCTGTGCATTCACGGCCTTGAAATCTTGCAAAAGATATCTAGGCTTCGACAAGAAGCAGAAGGAATAATGCGTGCAATTTGTTACTTAGTTTATTGATCAAATTGCCAATTTGTTATAGAGAATGAGAGGCCAAGGATTTGATCCAGCTTCCAATGTTTCAGAAGGAGATCTTGAAGGAAATATTTCAATGGTATCATTGAATGATAATGATGTAGAAGAAGAGCACAAGGATTCCAGTCCTGGTGAGGACGAAGAGTTTGTCCTCGGTCCTTTTTTTTACCCTTTAAGGGATCAACTGGAGCTAGACAAGGAAGATGACAATCTTTGAAGGTGGAGGGTGAAAATTCTTGGGTGCATTGATCATAAGTTAAATGAAGATAACGTGGAACCAGATGTTACACTACTCTCTCTCGAAATCATGTCTAAAGGTCGTCCAGAAATAACTTTACAGTTGCATCATTATTTTCCATTGTTTAAATTTTATTCTGTATAAATTTTCATGTCATAAATATAAATCTGGATGTTGTATTGTTGTGACATTTAGTTTATCCAACTATTGTCACGAGTTTGAGCCTCTATTGGAATTGGCCATTCCAACAATAGAAAATTTATTTGTAGGAATGATTTACTACCAGATATGATGAAGACATGACAATGAAAATGGCATCAAAGGATAGTTATTGGAGGTACATCATAGATTGGATGTTAGGTCCCTATATTACTAGTATAGTCCCTTATTGTTGTTAGTGTAACCCCCTTATTGTTATTATTGTACAGCTGTAACCCGCATATTGTTATTATTGTGCCCTTAAATTGTTATTGTTAGGTTGGCTAGGATTACATTGTGGCCCCACAAGGATTACATTATGGCCCCATGGACTCCTATATATAGAAAGAAGGTTTTGTAATTTGAATCATCCAAGAATTTTTTATTTATGTAATGTATTGGAGGTTTCCCCATCGAAGTGGCTATTTCTAAGGCGTTGATCTTTGTTTTCTTCTATTTTTGGAGCTGGTTTCACAACATTTGGTATCAGAGCTTTGGATTCTAGGGTTTCAATGCTTCAAACAAGTCATCGTGGTATTTTTCCTATAAATTTTTTCTACAAAGGTTCAGAAGCTAAAAAATTTAGAGTGTGAAGCCGCAAGCTTGAGGAACATCATCGTAAAATTTCAGATCTTGGTTCTCAATATTTTCAGAGATATGATCTGTGGACGTTAGGGCTTTTTACAGGCTCCTGAATTTCACTTAAAAAGGTAATCACAAAATTTTCGCTATAAATTTTTTTCTACGAAATTTCAGAAGCTGAAATTTTTAGAGAGTGAAGCTAAAATCCTAGGGAACATCGTCGCAAAATTTCAAAGCTTGGTTCGCAACATTTTTGGAGATATGATCTGTGGAAGTTAGGTCTTTCTCAGGCTTCTGAATTTCATATAAAAGCGGTGATCGTGGGAAAATCTTCATAACTCTCTCTCTGAGCATCGGATTGGAATTATATAAAAAGTGACTGGAAGCACATAGAATATAGTTTCTTGTATATAAATTTCAGAGCCAAAGGAGGAAAAAGTGACACGTGACAAGTCATACAAGTTCGCTCTACTGAACCAGTCCATAATTAGGTCATTGTGGGAGATTGGATATAGCTTTGTCTTGAAGAATCCAAATCAAGTCAAACCTATGAAATTTGAAAGAAGCTTCAGACGACTACTACAGGGCCGAATTTCAGATATTTAGGATCTAAAAGTACAAAGATAAGTCAATTTCAATATCGAGCTCCTCAAAAGCAAGTAAAAGGTGTGTATTTGTTTTTCTGAATTGCATAAGTCTTGTTTGAATAATCAAGTTTAATTTATTCCAAGGGCATATTGTAGAATAGATATCAATATTGGATTCTAAAATGGCCTCTAAAAATAATTCAACACCCATTAAGCCTTTAGAAAGCTCTACTATGACTCATGAAGAAAAAGAATGGAAACATGACACATCAAAATTACAAGAGCAAGTGCAACAAATTTCGCTCTCGCAAAGAGCAACAAAAAATGACATGGAAGTTTTGAAGAAAGGCATGGAAAATAAGATGGATGGTTTGAAGAAAGGTGTGGAATCTAAGATGGATGGTTTGAAGAATGGCATGGAATCTAAGATAGATGGCATGGAAGCTGGCATGGAATCTAAGATGGATGACATGGAAGCTAAAATGGAAAACATGAAGAATGATCTAAAAGCAGACATAGAAGGTTTGACAAAGTTGATACAAGAAATGTTTCCTAATGGTGAAAAAATAGTAGAGGAAACTCATGATGAGAACAAAATAAATGTTAATCGTGATTTCATAAACTCTAATGTTGGCGGGAAGAACCACCATATTCCAAAAATGGATATGATGAAGTTTGATGGAAAGGATCCTGTAACATGGATACTACAGATGGAGCAATATTTTGATCTCCATAATGTGAAAAACACAAAAAAGGTACGCATTGCAACTTTACATTTAGAACAAAATACATTTGTATGGTATCGATAGCTTTGCTCCCGTAAAAAAATTGTCACTTGGTCAATTTTTACGGAGGAAATGATAGCACATTATGAGGATACAAAGAGCAACACCTTATTTAGCCAATTGATAAATCTCAAACAAAAGGGTTTAGTGGGGGAGAACATTGAGGACTTCCAAAAATTGAATATAAGGGTAACTGATATTCCAGAGGAACACAGGATTGATCTCTTCATAGGTACTTTAAAGGATAACATCCAACATGAAGTTCGAGTTTTGGAACCTGATTCATTGGAGAAGGCATTCAAGTTGGCAAGAAAAATTGAATGTAAAATTATTGCGACAAGGAAGCCTACCACTCACTTCTATAAAGAAGGAAGTGTTGCTACGCCTAGATTTCCACAACCTACAAGGTTGACACCACAAAAATTGGAAGAAAAAAGAGAAAAAGGGCTTTGCTACAGTTGTGATAGCAAATACACTAAAGGTCGTAAGTGTGCTGAGAAGAAATTATTTTACATAGATTGTGAAGAGGAAGAAGAAAATGAACAAGAAGAGGATATACACCAGGAACCAACCCTAGAAGAGGAAGAAATGAATCCGACCATAACGTGTAATGCACTGGCAGGAATTACCACTCCTCAAACTCTCAAGATAGAAGGACAAATTAAGAAGAAAAAGGTAATAGTGTTGATTGATTCAGGTAGCACCCATAATTTTATTCATTGTAAGGTAGCCAAGGAATTAAATTGTTTCCTATACCCAACACCAGAATGTCAAGTGATGGTTGCAAACGGAGGAACTATAAATTGCTCTGGAAAATGCCATAATATCAAGCTAACCATGGGGGAATATGTATTGACTAGTCCAATGCTTTCCATTCCTATGGGAGGTGTTGATGTTGTACTAGGTGTACAATGGTTACAATCTTTGGGGACGGTAGCTTTTAATTTTCAAGAACTTTTCTTGAAATTTTTTTCAGAAGGAAAGGAAGTCGAATTACGGGGTATTTTAGGGAAGCCGAGAAAGATAATAAGCTCTAATGTCATGAAAAAGATTCTAAAGAAAGAACAACGAGGCGTAATTGCACAATTATGCTCACTAGAAGTTCCAACATCAAAATCATATATTTCTGGAGATCTCCAAAAAGTCTTGGACAATCATCGCAAGGTGTTTGAAACTCCCAAAGGACTCCCACCTATTCGTGATCATGATCATGCTATTCATTTAATTCCAGGAATTTTTCCTCCAAACACCAGGCCTTATAGATATCCTTATGTCCAAAAGAGTGAAATTGAATGTATGATTGCAGAAATGTTAGAGGTAGGTACAATTCAACCTAGTCAAAGTTCTTTCTCTACTCCTGTAGTATTGGTACACAAGAAGGATGGATCATGGCGCATGTGTCCGGATTATAGGGAGCTCAATAAGCTCACCATTAAAGATAAATTTCCCATTCTTATGATTGATGAATTATTAGATGAATTACATGGAGCTATTTATTTTACCAAGTTGGATCTTCGTTCAGGATATCATCAAATTAGAATGGAGACTGAAGATATTCTAAAAACAACATTTCGAACTCATGAGGGTCATTATGAATTTTTGGTCATGCCTTTTGGCCTTACCAATGAACCTTCTACATTTCAAGGGTTGATGAATTCCATTTTCAAACCCTTCCTTAGAAAATTTGTGCTAGTATTTTTTGATGATATACTAATCTAAAGCAAGTCTTGGAAGGATCATGTTCAACATGTTGACAGGGTGCTCAAACTATTGCAAGAAAAAAAATGATATGCAAAAACATCCAAATTTTTCTTTGGAGTACAAGAGGTGGAATATCTGGGTCATATTGTATCTCACGAGGGTGTTAAGGTAGACCCTAACAAATTAAAGCCACTAAGGAATGGAAAGTCCACACAACCATAAAGCAGTTGCGAGTATTTCTCGGGTTAACGGGGTATTATCGCAAGTTTGTTAAGAATTATGGGAGAATAGCAACACCTCTAACAACATTATTGAAGAAAGATGCATTTTCATGGACTCGTGAAGCAACTAAGGCCTTTGAACATCTTAAAGAGGCAATGTGCCTAGCACCGGTCTTAGCTACGCCAGACTTCACAAAAACCTTTGTTGTGGAATGTGATGCCTCAGGAAATGGAATTGGTGCGGTTTTAATGCAGGAAGGAAGACCCATTGCTTTTGAAAGTCGTCCAATCAAAGGAAAGTATTTACAGAAACCTATTTATGATAAGGAAATGTTAGCAATATTGCATGCACTAAAGAAATGGAGAACTTACCTAATGGGAAGACACTTCAAGGTAAAAACTGATCATGATAGTCTTAAACACTTTTTGGAACAAAGACTATCTTCAGAAGAGTAGCAAAAATGGGTCACAAAGATGTTGGTTTATGAATTTGAAATAATCTACAAAAAAGGGAAGCGAAATTTTGTTGCATATGTGCTCTCAAGAAAGAATGAAGAGGTGGAAGCATTGCTTTGTGCCATTTCTATTATCCAACTATATTGGATAACCAAAGCAAGAGATGAATGGAAGAAGGATGAAGAAGTGTGGACACTCATTCAAAAGTTGCAACAAGATCCTAGTACATCTGATACATTTATTTGGAAAAAGTATTCCTTATGGTACAAAGATCGCTTATATCTTTGTAAGAATTCCCAACTAAAACAAAATACTCTTTTGGAATTTCACACTTCTCCTTTAGGAGGACACTCAGGACTTTTAAAAACTTACCATGGGGTGAAGAAAGAATTTTTTTGGGATGGCCTTAAATTTGATATTCAAAAGTTTGTGGTGGAATGTTTGGTTAGCCAGCAGAATAAAGTTGAGACAATTAAGACCTCGGGTATTCTAAAACCTTTATCCATTCCAAGTCAATGTTGGGAGGAGATTTCAATGGATTTTATCACAGGATTACCTAAGTCCGAAGGAAAGAGTGTCATCATGGTGGTAGTTGATAGACTTACCAAGTATGCACACTTTTGTGAATTATCTCATTGATTTAAAGAAAGTACAGTTGCTATTACATTTATGGACACAATTCAAAAGCTACATGGAAACCCAAGGGTTATTTTGAGCAACAGAGATCCCATTTTTACTGGAAATTTTTGGACAGAGTTATTTTCTTGTCTGGGTACTCAGTTAGCTCATAGGTCATCTTATCATCCTCAATCTAATGGTAAAAATGAGATAGTAAATAAATGTTTTGAAGGATATCTTCGTTGTTTTGTATCTGATAAACAAACATAATGGGTCAAGTGGTTACCTCCCGCTGAATGGTGGTATAACACTTCCTTCCATACTGCAGTAAAAATGACCCCATTTATGACACTTTATGGATATCATCCACATATATCACATCATATTTAAGAGAAAATTCAAAGGTTCAAGCAGTGGAAGATCACATCAAGCATCAACAAGAAGTTCTCCAACTCTTAAAGGATAACCTGAATTTGGCACAAAATCAAATGAAACAACAGGCATATCAACATCGTAGTGAGAGAAGTTTTTATGTAGGAGATTGGGTATTTTTACGGCTACAAACATACAAACAAATGTCCCTCAAGCAAGCTAAGAAGGATAATAAATTATCGCCAAAGTACTATGGTCCTTACAAGGTGTTGAAAAATATTGGTACTATGGCATACAAATTGAAGCTTCCTGCTTCTTCACGAGTGCATCTATTTTTCCATGTTTCATGCTTAAATAAGGTTATAGGTGAAAATCTTCTAGTTCAAACAATATTTCCATAACTTGATGAGGAAGGAAAAATCATATTGGAACCTGAAGTGGTCACGGAAACAAGAACTTGACAGCTACGGAATCGATCAATTTCAAAGTATCTCATCAAGTGGAAGAACTTACCCACTAAATATTCTACATGGGAGGATGAGAATTTTATAGAGAAGCACCCAGAGCTACTCAAGCGTTAAGGACAACACTTTTTTGAACGAGAGGGGCATTTTAGGTCCCTATATTACTAGTATAGTCCCTTATTTTTGTTAGTGTAACCCCCTTATTGTTATTATTGTACCCCTGTAACCCCCATATTGTTGTTATTGTGCCCTTAAATTATTATTGTTAGGTTGGCTAGGATTACATTGTGGCCCCACTAGGATTACATTGTGGCCCCATGGACTCCTATATATAGAAAGGAGGTTTTGTAATTTGAATCATCCAAGAATTGTTCATTTATGTAATGTATTGGAGGTTTCCCCATTGAAGTGGCTATTTCTAAGGCGTTGATCTCTCTTTTCTTCTATTTTTGGAGCTGGTTTCACAACATTGGAGGATGATCGAGTTTGTGTGTGCCCACAGTGATCATGGGAGTAGATTGTGCTGGAAACAGATCTGCATGTTCAATTGTGAGGAGATTAGCTCGACATTGGGTCTTCACTATTGTAGCCTAGTAGAGAGCATGAGGAGGCATGGTTGAAAGCAGTCACCAGCCTTGATATTGTGAACAAGGGAAGTGGCATTACGCTGCGATACCAGGGGAACTAGATACTGAAACAAGAACTTCTATATGTAAAATTGTTGAATTTTATGCATGTTGACACTGAGTTTGTGGATGATGGAGGATCAGACCATGGAGTCCTCGATTCTTGTTTTTAGAGGGACAATTTGTTATTGTTACTCTTCGTGTGGCTGTGAGTGCCTACATGGTATGCAGTAGTGCCTACATCTAGATCATCTGTGCTGGAATGAACTGCATTGAGACTAGTTGAAAAGTTGTCGATCTGTTTCATTATCAATGGATCCCTTAGAGGTATAGTTGGAGAAGAATGGTTGCTATTATGTTTGGGAAATATTCATCTTTGGGCATAGATAGAGAAATTGATGTTCTTGTTAATCTGAAAAGTTTGTTTTTTTATTTTTTCTTGGAATTATGTTCAAAATTATGGAGCCTTATTGAGCCTAGCTAACTCAATGTAGGTCAAGTTACTTTGTTAGAATTCGAGACTCTAAAAAATGACAGGTTAAGAATGGAGTTCCAAGATTTAATTGACAAAGAAAAAGATACCCAAGATGTGAAAATTTCAAAATATTATGTAAAGGAGCAGCGACAACATTTAAAGGATGATGGAAAAAAAAAGTGAAAGTTTGTTTTGTGTGAGTTTCTTGGAATAAAATCAATAGCATGTTGTATTGTGAATCACATATTTTAATTGTAAGAAGTCTAGGATGTTTATTGTAGTGGTATTTGTAAAGTATGTACTTGATAACTCTAAGAGTTGGAGTTGTGTTGTAAGCCTTGTAAGGCATGTGTATCCCCGTGCATTTCATGGTAATCTCAAAACCACTTTGTAATTATAGGTTCGTGGTCAGCCAGAAACCATTTTGTAGTGTCAGTTTGTGGTCAGCCAGAAACCATGTGTAACAGTGAAGTGGACTAGAAACAGGTCTGTGCCAGTGCTCACCCATTGATGAAGAGATCCGGTGAAAGGTCGTCGATGAAGAAATCCAGTGCAAGGTCGCCGATGAAGAAATCCGGTGAAAGGTCGCCGATGAAGAGATCTGGTGAAAGGTCACCGATGAAGGGATTCAGTAAACGTTTGTTGAAGAGATCTAAGACAGATCTACTATCGGTGAGAGTTCATCGATGAAGGAAGAGCATGGCTACGGGTCATCAGATAAAACCCATGTTGGATGGGGATCTGTAGATACAGATACATGTATGCAGTGATAATGGTTGACAGAACCATGTATGCGAAGGACATCCTACTAGACTAGTGATTGCAGTGGTTGGTACCCATGCATTCTGGTGGATGGTTGGTACTTTATATGGATGTCACCATATCTTTTTCTTATGTTTTACCACAACTAGACTTTGCAGACCCGCATGCCAACATCAAAAATGAAGATGCCAAAGACACAAAGTACAAAGCCAAAGTAGTGGTGTGTTCTAGCATATGAATGATGTAGTCAAAGTTTGTTTATGTTTGTAGAATAGACTCATTACCATGGTAGAGTATGAGTCACAATTTGTAATTAGAGCAAATATACATGTCATTTAATGTTTGTACATGTTGTAAGACCTAGAGAGGCATGCATACCCCTTTGTTATATGTTCCCTCTGTTAGAGAGGTTTAACACCTTGGAAGAGTGTGTCATGGGATGGATACACTTGGGTGGGCCATATTGGTTTTAGACTCCATGAGGTGAAATTTTATATCTAGGGGGAGTTCATCGAGAGGTTGGATGAACCATGTATGTGAAGGACTTCCTAGTATACTTGCGGTTGCAGCGGTTGGGAACCCATGCATTTCAATAGATGTTTGTTCCTTTATATGGACATCAACAACAACATGAACACGATACAAAACAAGACCAGATGTAGATTTTTCAGATGGATATTGACACAAGTAGTCATTAAGGGGGTGTGTTGGAATATGTAATTCCTACTTGTCTTCAGTTGTGTCTTTCTATGTATAGAGTTTGTTTCTAGTCCATAGGTGTTAGCTAAATCTAGATATTCTCTCAACCAACTTATTGTGTGTCCAAGATAGCTTCCCTATCTTGAGACAATACCTCATGTATATATGTAACTCTATTTGAGTAATAGAATGAGCTTGTATGTTCAGTTTTTAAGTAATTATCCTTTCCTTTGTATGGTATCCCGTGTTTGATTGAAATTACGGTTCTTTCCTCGCATAAAATTTTTGATGGCCACACCAGAAAGAAATGTCCATGAATCCTTGAAACTTGCTTCACGATCTACATAAAATTCATACAGTTGTCCCATGACTATAAATATTTAATTCCACCTTATTCCGAGAGCTAGCACTTACTAGATGGTTTTTTCCAAGTTAATTCTGGAGTTATTTCCTGTATAGAGCTTAGTTTGTCTCTCATTTAGGCAATCCCAGTATCGATTCGAGGTGGAATGAAACTAAAATTTGGCAAAAGAAACATCTAAATTGGTTATAATAAGTTTTAAGTTGTGTTATCACCCAAAAATTTTCAAAACATCATTATGTCAACTCTGTTTTTTATCATGGTCTTAAAATGGGTTTGAAAGTCATTTTAGGATTTCGTTAAGGGTAGGTTAGAGTTTTTATAAGTTTTAAGGTCATCATTGAATTCAAATAAAGTCTTTTAAAGGTCCATTCCATGATCAAATACTCACATTTTCCATTTAGGAGTCATTCCATAAGGTTTCAGGTTAAATTTCTGCAATTAGCCAAGAATCATCCATTTCGTAGTGACGTTAGTTCAAAAAAGTGGATTTGCACTACCAAAGCGCTAATACTTTCCTAGCGCAAACTGGGAAAAATACACTGTGTGCGCTACGAAAGCGCGATTTCTTAACCGTCTTGTCAACTGAGCTGAAATTTGTCAGAATCCATTAGGAAATGATAGGATAGTGGTATGGTGAGTCAGTTAGTGATAAGATTCAATGTACTTACCTGTCTCACAGTCATCATCGTCATTATAGGGCATGAATGAGGCATCATTTAGTTATGAGGTGACATTTCAAATTCAAATTCTTGCCTAACTTAGTCATTCTCGTTTTCATTTTCTTCCATACGAGTGTCTAAGCTCTAAAGCAGTCAAGCTAAGCTTGTGGTTGTTCTCTATAAAGGCTATCTTCATCCTAATCAAGTGAGGTTGTTCCATATACTCAAGCGAGGTTGTTCATATCCTAATCAAGCGAGGTTGTTTTATAGATTCAAGAGAAGCTGACAGGTTTTTTCTAAGAAGCATGGCAGAGGAAAAGAAATTCCACATAGGGGGATATTGCTTAAGATATGAGCCTGAAAATATGAAGGCTAAAATTGAAGATAAAACAGTGATGGAGGCTTTTAGAAAAGCAGGTTGTCTCTGGTTTTGTGAAAAGCTGCAAGGTTTCCATACATAGGTGTCTAAAGAATTTTCCTTGCACTTCAATGGAACTACTAACAAAGTTGGGATGTTAAATGTGCCAATTACACCTGAGATTATTGTTTCTATGACATAAATACCAAGGGGGCAAGAAACTTGGTTTAAAGGTTTTAAATTTGACATGGAACCATGCAAGGAATTCATGAAACCTGAGTATGCAGATATGGACCTAAATAATGCAATACCTAGAAGCTGTATCAAATACACCTATGCAACGTTGTTGTTCAACATTCAAAGATACTTTACATGTGAAGGAAGATACCATAAAGTTTATACTTATCATTTCAAGTTGCTTCTGCATTTCACATGTATGATATCACTATATTTGCCCTTTTATTTTCATAGGAGCCTTGCCAAAATGGTTGATAAAGTACAAGACAAATCTGATGGTTGTGAAACATCTTTGTTTCACCATGGTTTGATAAAGTTATTGATTTTGAATGAGCTTCAGAAAATAAGCAGGGATTGGTATTCCTTTTTTTTTATGAATGGTTTTGAACTAGAAACCCTAACCCCAGCTAGAAACCCTAAAACTAAAGGAACTCCTTCACCACTAGTAGCAGAGTCTAGTCAGCTTGTGGTTGCAAAATCAAAGAGGTTTGTAAAGTTGAAACCAAGGAAACAAGTTGAGAAAAGGACAGAGAAGACACAAGTGCTTGTTGCACCAACTCCATCACCTGCAAAACAGAGGTCAAAAAGTGTCAAAGAGGCAAAACAAAAACAAGTTTCAAGCAAGTAGGAAATCAAGAGAGTGACAAGAAGCCAAGCAGTGGCATTTAAGGGAAAAAAAGTTGCTACAGCTACAAAGGACAGCCCATTGATAAATCGAAATTTATATGACATCCTTCATGCAATTGATATAGAGGAGTCACCCATTGTGCAAGCTGATTTCATTGGAGTAGATGAACACAAACAGAAAAAGGTTAAGACAGCAAAGAAACTTGAATTTGAGGGTGAAAATGCAGCCTGTATCTTTCAAGAAAGGAAACCTTTAACTAGGAATGATAAGAAGCTCAAGGAAGGCAGCAATGAGGTCTAAGAAACTATTGAAATAGCTAAAGTCCCTGAATAAGTGGTTGATCTCTCATCACCAACAGTAGAACATGCAGCCAACAAAACAATGAAGGAAAAAGAAGAAATGACAGAGTGTCAACATCTTGAGGAGAAATTGAGGTTAGCAAATCAAGGGATTGCTATGATGAGAAAGAGGGCCAGAAAGCATAATATTGAGAAAATAAAGTTCAAAAGAATGAAGGAAGTATGGGAAGGTTAGATTGGTTCTAGGTCTGAAATTCCAAGCAGTGCAGAACTGTTTTTCACATGGACAGTTCTAGCCATCAAGGAAGCGAAATTTGTTAGAGTAATCAATACTCACTTGAGAGCTAGTAATAGAAGACTTAGAGATCAAGTGGAGGACTTGGAGCATTAGTTGAACCTAACTCAGGATGAGCTAAAAAACAAAGGTGCAGAATGACAATCATTAAAAAGGTCAAAAGCTAAATCAAGTGAAAAAAATTAAGAAGGAACCTCAGGAAAAATGTGTTTTTCAATTCATATGACTTTTTTTTTTAAGAAACCATTGGTATTATGAGTTTTGGCACATTTTTTGTTTTCATTTTGAAAAAATCTGGGAAAAACGGCTCACTCAGCAATTTCGTAGCGCAAACAGTGAAAAAAGAGTGAAAAGCGCTATGAAACTGCTGTAGCAGCTTTTTTCACTCTTTCTCATAAATTTTTGAAGGGAAAATGTATGGATTATGACTTGAAATTGCTAGAGGAGTTGTGTTAAATTATAATGAAGATAATCCTCGAGGAAAGAAACCAAAATTTTGAAGGTAAAAGGGTAAAAAGGTTGCGCTACGAAAAGTGCTATGAAACTGTGATGTTTTCGTAGCACAAGTCTATTTTAGCTATTTTGAATAGTTTGATGGTGGTTTCGGACAACTGGGAATTAAGAATGATTTTGGACAGGTATTACTTCAGTTTCTAACATTAAATAACCTCGAAGTGATGGTTTCATGATGATCAGAGTGTCTCAAGAATGCAAAGAATCCTATGCCTAAAAATAGGGGACAGCTTCCTAGTTTAATGGAGATCAGTATTGAGGTCATAAAGAGTTGGAGCTTATCATATGGATTTGACCTTATGTCAATATACTTGGAAAATGATGTAATCTAGTTTAGATAAGGTTGTTATGAGTAAATTTAAGGAGTTTGAATCCTATTTGTAATAGGACTGTTTATTAGATTTGCAGCTGTCATTTTGTAATAAATACCATGTCATATCGTTAGGAAAGGTGTCAAAAAGTAGGAATTAAATGTATCTAGCTCAAGATAAGCTTATCCTATGTTGTAAATTATCTATAAAAGATGAAGAAATCGAATATGCTAAGGGTTGGACATTTTTAGCAAAAGACTGTGTTTATTGTAAGTGACTGGTTTTCAGCTTAATACAATGTTTTCTACTTAGCCAACTTGAGATTCATAAAGAGTTCTAGTGTGTTCTTGTTCTAATCGCATCTTTTTACTACCCTATTGTAGTGGTGTTTGCTTATGTTACTCAGAATTCATCATTGATTCTCTGACTTCCTTCATAGACAAACTGATTGTGAGTTTTACAGTTTCACTTGTATACCTCTTGACTAGAACTCTCATATGCCCTGACTTTCATGCTAAGTAGATTATTTGGTTTTACTGAAGCTATTTTGACTCCATAAGCCCAATGTGCACTTGCTAATGTGATTTACAACCAATATCTATCATTTATCTTCTTATTACCCCACATAGAGTTAGCCATATATATTTCTATCAAAAACCATTAATCCTTGAGAGATCCCTCTCAGGTTGAGGAGGCCAAGCCTCAATCAAAACATTGGTTTGAAACAGTTACATGAAGTTGATTGATCAAGAAGCCTATCAAGTCTGATTTTGTGATAACAAGTTGAATATCAAAATAAAATATAAATGTAGTATGTAATAAGAATAGAATGGATTCACAATGTTGCGTCTGTTGTCATTTAATCTTACCAGGTGATAATAAAGCATGAATCCACCTTGAATCTGAGTTTTATGGAAAAAAGAAAGAAAGTAGAACTGAAGGGAAAATGCAAGACCTTTTTTCTTTCACCTTTCTATTGAATTTCTCATATTTCATTGCTTTGTTTGATCTGAAGTTTGGAAGTGCAAAATCTTTTTGGTTTCACTTGTCTATTGGATTTCTCATATTTCGTTGCTTTTTTTGATCTAAAGTTTCTATTGGGATTCTTTGCTTTTTTTGCTAGTGATCTGTAATTGTAATTGTCGATATGCATTAATTTATGGTAAACATTCAAATATTTAACATATATAAATTTGACATTGCTAAATTTTAAAAATCATAAATTTTAACTAAATTATAACTTTATTTTAAATCATTATTATTAATAATAAATGTAAAAGGAATTAATATATAAGTTAAAAAACAAAACAAAAACATAAACATGTAGCAAGATTTTTAATCATAAAAATTCTTAATTGTAAATCATTTTGTTATAATAACATGACCTATCAATAATACATATCCAATTATCTGATATATATATATATATATATAAAATTAGATGGTCTCCTCTAACAAAACCCTTTATCATACAATTGTACTACTGAAACTAAACTTTGTGTAATAATTATTAATAATTAAATTACCAATTAAATTAAAATTCTAAAAATTCTATTCCCAAACCACAAGCATATTATAGATACCATTACACTTTATCAATATTAATTAATATATAATTTTTAGAATATTAAAAATATAATTTAATATAAACAAAATACATCAGCCCAAAAAAATAGTTATAAGATGAAATTTATCATATAATAATATTATATGATGCAATCAATTAACTTGGTGAATGTGCAGAACATCTCCTTCACTAACTAACTATTCATGTATTATTACAAAAATTCATTATCAATATTTATGTGAATATTTATATCACATAGCACTGGGGCTTTTTTCAATATTACATTTCCCTAGCGTTAAAAGCGTACTGGTTATAAAATTGTACACGTATCTCAATACTAACTAACTTTTTATGTATCGTTATAAAAATTCGTTATCAATATTTATATCACATAGTATTGAGGTTTTTTTCAATGTTATCTTTCCCTAGCTTTAAAAGCATACTGGTTATAAAATTGTTCACATATCACAATATTAAATACTTAACTCTCCGGTGAGATAGGTGAGATATATATTGTTTACCTTTTAAATTGGGTTTTCGTTTTATTAAATTTTTTATTTAGAATTTAAGTTTTTGTGATTTATTATACAAATTGTAAAATTATCGGTAATAATCATATGTATTGGAATGTGTTTTTTTAATTTTTTATTAAATTTTTTTAGAATTTAAGTTTTTGTGATCCATTATACAAATTGTAAAATTCTTTCACTAATAATCACATGTAATGGAAAATTTTTGACGCGTTTGGAATCAACCAGTATGGTTCATCATCAGGGCTAGGTGAGAGATTAGATCATGACATGAAATTTAAGTGAGAGATGAGATCAAGATATGAAGTTTAAATAGATATAAAAATAGCTAAAAATAAAATAACACTGAAAGTGAAACCAAACTTAAACGTTAAAAGTAAAAAAAAATTGTTATTTAAAGTTACCATAATTTTGGAGAATGATGATGAAGAAAATTGTTTTGGAGAATGATGAGGAAGAAAATTGTTTACCAAAAAGCATTCAAAGGAAATATCTAGAAATTCAAGTCTTCCCTTCTTTCAGTCTTGTAAGTCGTGAGCTCATTTTGCTTCGCAACTTCAAAGCATCTCTCAAAATCGAAGTCTTTCATCTTTACACATTGTAAATCATGCACTCATTTTTCTATGCAACTTCAAACCATGTCCTTTCAAAATTCACGGCTTTCACTATTTATGCGTTGTAAGTTGTGTGCCCATTTTTCCATTTGGCTTTCATACCATATATGCCCACCATTATATTTAAAATGGTTCAACTTCATGTTGGAATTTTACTCCCAACCACTGCCATGGATAAGCAGTGGCATAACCAACACTTCATCAATTTTTATTTGTAGAGAAGGACAGCAGCAGATCCAAGAGCTGGAGGCGTTTTCACATAACACAACAAACAAATTACCCGAGCCTTTAACTCTGCGTTTATTCCCAACCATCGCATTGAATTACCGTTTTTTTTCCCACAAGCTCATGTCACAACATTTAGCATTTACCCATAAGAATTTTCCATTGATAAGTTAAGTCTCTGCCGATGTGATATCAGTGGGACCCACCTTACCTTTACCACATGAACCAAACCTTTGCATTCCACCTTATTCCTTTGTATTTTTCATTTCGTACTTGCCGCACTTGCCAACCTTTACCTTCGCCCGCACATCGCAACTTTTATTATTTAACTCCTAAAGCCCGCTTGTTATGTTATTTTACTATCGATGTGATATCGGCGGGACCCACTATTTAAGCCACCCGCAGAGCGCAAGTCGTAAGTTTTACTTTTTATGTCACCCACAAGTTATTTTATTTTGTTTGCGATGCGATCGCAAGAGGGGGCATGTGTCAAGCTCAGGAGGGCAACGCATTTCGCATGTCGCAAGTTTTACCACTTACCTTTCCGTAGTCGCAAGCAATGTTATTTGTTTTGTGATGCGATATTGCTATCACATATCGTAATCATTAAGATTTAAGTTTTCTGCCAAACTGCTCGCTTGCTAAGTTATTTTGGTTGTGATGCGATAAGTGCCATGTCACTATCGCACGTCGCAGTTCGAAAAGTTTAATGCATAGCACCATGAGTTAAAAGTTAAAATCTTTGATCTACGTGGATGCGATGTGGAACAGAACCATATTGCATAATATTTGAGATCCACCGGTTTGTGTTTTTTAATGTAATTTTGCATGTTTTCGTGTATAAGAAGGAATACAGCCTCTGTGTCGATTAAGGAAGAAATGGATCTTTTGACGGCCCAAGGACAAATGTTTGTTGAATGTCCATTTAGCATTGAAACAACATTGAATAGGTTAGGTTTTTATAGGCTTCAGCCATTTGATATAATTTATGTAATTTTCATTATGTTTAGAGAGAGAGAGAGTGTGTTATGGAATAGAAAACTGCAGTTTTGATCCTCTCTTGTGTTTTTACCCTGCCTGTGTATATGTGACTGTTAATTTCTTCATATTGTTTGTATTCTTTGTGATTGGGGAAACACATGTACTCTGTCTAATTGCATTCATAATTTCCAACATGGTATCGGAGTAGGTCTACGCTTTCAGTCAAAGAAGCACAAGCTCACTCTCTTTGTTGTAGAAGTTGTAATATTGGTTTGAGAAGCATATTTTTCCAGCAGTGAGAAAGATTCTGTTTTACACAGTCAAAAATATTTTTTGTTTGACACAGACACGATGGTAGCAGCAAGAACAAGCCTGACAAATCCCCCACTACCACAGTTTAATGGGAAGAATTATGATTATTGGGCCACTTCACAAGATAGATGGGAGCTGGTGGAACAAGGTTTCCAAGAACCAGCAGACGCACCAACGTTGGCTGCTTTGACAGTAGCAGAAAGAGACTTGTTGAGAGATAATAGGAAGGACTCCAAAGCCCTCTTCTATCTCTATCAAACAGTACACAAGAGTATTTTCCCAAGGGTTGCAGCAGAAACAAATTCTAAGGAGACATGGAATATTCTCAAAACGACCTATTAAGGCATGGAGAACGTGAAGAAAACAAAGCTACAAATGTTGTGGAGAGACTTTGAAACTCTCTGTATGAAAGAGTCTGATAACATAGACTCATTATTTACACGGGATTGGGTTGGTTTCCCAGATAAGGTCTCATGGAGAGACACATGAGGAAAGAAGAATAGTGGAGAAAATATTGAAAAGTCTACCCTCAAGATTTGATGTCATAGTAGTGGCAATAGAAGAGACCAAGGATCTCTCACAATTTTTAGTGTATGAGCTTTGTGCATCCCTGATGTCTCATGAACATAGACTGAAAAAAACAACGAACTCCTCATTGGAGCAGGCTTTCAAGAAACAAATGTCTTTTGGTCGAGGTAGAGGTCAAGGAAGATCAAACTACCAAGGAAAAGGAAGAAGGCCATATACAAGTGGAAGAAACAACCCTGCAAGCACAAGTGGAAGGTGCAGCAACTAGAATCAAAGCGAATGATCAAGCCAGAGTCAAGCACAAGGACAAAGGTATGATAAATCCCAAGTCCAGTGTCATTATTTTAAAAATTATGGGTATTATGCCAATGAATGTAGCAAGAAACAAAATGACATGAATAATAGGAAAAATGTTAATTTTGCACAAGAAAATGTATGGTTCTTGGACTCAGGTTGTAGTAACCACATGACTAGAAACATATGAATGTTTTCCAATCTGGATGAAAATGTGAAATCTGAAGTGATAACAGGGACCGATAGTAGAGTCTCTGACAAGGGAAAATGAAGAGTATCAATACTCACAAGGAAGGGAGAAAAGAAATGTGTGCCAGATGTATATTATGTACCTGGCCTGAAATGTAACCTTCTAAGCATTGGATGGCTGGTGAACAAGGGCTACAATGTGTTTTTTAAGAATGATGTGTGCACAGTCATGGACATACCTCCAAGTAAGAGGGTCATTGTAGAAGTGCATATGACAAAGAATAGAATGTTTCATCTCAAGCTCAGAACAAACTTGAAGGAAGGAGGTGTGGTAGCAGCAATCACAAAAGAGGTCTTTCAAGAACAAGTGAAAGATGAAAATTGGTTATGGCATTTGAGATTTGGACATCTCAATTTTGGAGGTTTGAACCTCTTGCATAGAAAAGAAATGGTAAAAGGATTACCACTCATAGAGAAACCAAACATCCTATGTGAAGATTGCATCTTGGGCAAACAACACAAAGAATCATTCCCAGTAGAGAAGAGTATAAGGGAAAAATCACCCTTGGAGATTGTCCACTCAGATTTATGTGGACCAATGCAAATTCCATCATTAGCTGACAATGTTTATGTTTTGACATTTATAAATGATTATACAAGAAAAACATGGGTTTATTTTTTGAAACAGAAGAGTGAAGTGTTTGAACAGTTCTATGACTTCAAAGCTCTTGTTGAGAAGAAGAGTGGACACTACATCAAACTGTTGAGAACTGACAGAGGTGGAGAATATATCTCCAAAGATTTTCTATGTTTCTATAGGGAAAATGGCATGCACAAGAAGTTTACCACAAGGTACACACCACAACAAAAAGATGTTGCAAAAAGTAAGAACAGGACCATCATGGACATGGTCAGAAGTATGTCGAAGGCAAAACATTTACCAAATGAGTATTGGGCTGAAGCTGTCAATTGTGCAGCATATATTTTGAATATATGCCCAACCAAAGCTGTTATGAACAAAGTTCCAGAAGAAGCATGGAGTGAAAAAAAGTAGTTTGACACTCACATGAAAGTATTTGAATGTGTGGAATATGCACATGTCCTAAATCAACTATGAAAGAAGTTGGATAGCAAGGGGGAGAAGTGTATCTTTGTTGGATACAGTGATGAGTCCAAGGCATACAAACTCTATAATCCATCCACCAAGAAATTTATAATCAACAAAGATGTGCAGTTTATTGAATAAGAAGCTTGAGATGGAAGCTTAGAGAAAACAATGAACGTGAAGACATGTGTGTCTCACGAAGAGCAAGATGAATTGATTGTTGAAAATAATTCCTCCACGGTGGCTCCTCCTCCACCTACACAAGCACAATAGAGCACACCACAAGCAGGAAATAGAACAACCTTTGCAATTAAAGGAAGTGCTTCTCCAAGCACACCACAGGGATCAAAAACTCCCTCGAGTTCAAGTGGAACTTCAAGCACACCAAGAAGACAAAGATTCAGGAATTTGAGTGAAATTTATGAGCAAGAAGCTGATAATAATAATGGCTTGAATTGTTTATTTGCTTTGTTTTGTCATGTTGATAACCCAGTTCATTTTGAAGATGCAGTAAAAGAATAAAAATGGATTGAATAAATGAATGAAGATATTGGAGCAATAGAAAAGAATGACACATGGGAGTTAGTGGACCTCCCAAAAGGTAAAGATGTCATTGGAGTAAAGTGGGTCTATAAGACCAAGAGTAATGCTGAAGGCCATATTGAAAGGCATAAAGAAAGACTTGCTGTCAAAGGCTACAAGCAACAACAAGGAAGAGATTATGAAGAAACCTTTGCACCTGTTGCAAGGATGGAGATAGTGCGGATAATGTTGTCTATAACAGCACAACAAAAGTGGAAAGTCTACCAACTGGATGTGAAATAAACATTTCTGAATGGAGTGTTGAAAGAGGAGGTATATGTTGAATAACCTCCAGGCCATGAGATTGATGGGCAAGAGAAAAAAGTGTGCAAGTTGAAGAAATAACTTTATAGGCTGAAGCAAGCACCGAGAGCACAGTACAACGGGATAGATGCTTACCTGACAAAAAATGGGTTTGAAAAATGTGATGGTGAACCTGTTATCACTCAGGTTTTCCTTGAAGTTGTGGAAAAGGAAAGTATACCCGAGGTAACCAAAAACCAACCTTCAGATGCAGAATCTAGCCAATCTGCATCCAGAGAGGGCTCTCTCTTTATAATTTATCTTTGTTTCAGAAAGTTTTAGGCTAGTTATAGTCCAAGAGTTTAGTTTAAGAATGGCAGAATCCGAAACTGGGGCAAGTTTGAAGATTTTCGGCCCATTTCGTATGATGTCATGATGTCATCAGATTTTTACCTCTACAGCACACAAGATGTCGAGAGAAAAAGATAGCCGCACAGAACAATCCTTGCACTTAAAAGGGATGAGATGGATTTTATGGATGAAAGGCAGTTAAGAATCTTTCACCATGTTCAAAGGAAAGAAATGAAATGATTACAAATAAAGAGCAGTGAAGAATTCTTTATTATAGTAACCAAAATGTTTAAATTAGCAAAGCAAGAGCAATTAAGAATTCATTGCCTATAACTAATTTAGAGGAAAACATTTAGAATAATCACAACTGAACTCAGAGTACAATCAAGTAAATTCTGAGTTATTCTTTTATGTAAAATATTCAGAAATGGACACAATGATATTATAGATAGATATAAAACTTAAAACATAGGATAGAAAGACTTATTGAACTGTAGTCCGACACATGAATCCTGCAAAAAGTCCCGAGCTTCAAATTGTCATCCAGCAAGCCACAAATAAATTTCTCCAAAACACTTTTATTCCAAAAACATCAATGTCATAGCCAAGTAGTAGAATCCACCCTCAACACTCTCTTTGAGGGTTTATTTATACAAAAAATGATTGAAAATATCTTACACTAACCTAGCCCTCAATTTAGGGTGACTAATAAATAAGTTACAATAAAAAGGAGACAGATGGTCTCGTAGATAGAATAAAATGTACTTGCTGGTGTGTTGTTTCCTCATTTCGCTGATGTGCTGGAGGTAAGTGCTGAAATAGGGCTCGATGCTGTCCCTTAGAGTAATTTCTTTGCTTGTTTGATACTCTTTGTCTTTACGGATACTCTTTAACCTGTTCTTACTATTTATCCTTTACATGATAGTAAAAAGATAAAATTCTTCAACCTGAAGATAAATTTCATAAAATTTCCAATAATTCATTCCACCATTTATCTTCTGCTAATACGGTTCTTTTAAGTTTCCTTAATGTTTCATCAGCCTCTGTGAGTTTGTTAAAAGTGGGCTGATCAGGGAACAAATACTTTATTTTATGTTCAAGATGAAATAAATTCTTCAACCTGTCATAGAGATTTCTCCCTGTTGGCAACGTTGCTTCTGGAAAACTGATAGAACAAGCAGTTGTATTTTGAGCATGGATATCTATTTTCTTAACATAGGTTTCCAGGTCCATTATCTGGTCTTCTGAGAGCATAGGACTGGGTAACCCACTGTCCAACAAAATCTGAAATTTTCCTCTGAAAGTATTAATATCAGCCAAAATATCTGAGCACTTCCTTTCTAAATTCTGCATAAAAGTTCTTTTGATGAAAACTCTTTTTATCTCCAAAATGGTGCCGGTCCTGTCCTCAATTCCTAATACTGCAAGCTGTTGCTTAGTTCGGGTGTTCAAAAATTGAATAAGTTGATTGGCCTGCTCAGGTCTACCTCTTAATTCATCTCTTGTTATGTTTATTTCTTCCTGAGCTACTTTAATCAAGTCATTTTGTTCAAAAATTGCTTGAACAAAGGGCCAAATACTTTTTATTAATTCAATTATATTACCCCAAAGAATTTCATTTATTTCCTTCAAAGGCTTTTCTAATGAAAGATATTTTTCTAAAGCCTTAACTAATCTTTCCAACCTTTTAATTTCCCTGGTATTATCAACAACTGTCTTCTTAGATGTATCATATTTCTACTCCAAATTTTCTAACTGCAATTTCGTGGTTTGAAGCTCTGTGACTCTTAATTGTAAACTTTCCATTTGTTTTGTCAATTCATCAGAGCTTAAACCAGAAATGTTTACCTGCGCTGGCACTGTTTGTTGATTTGCTGTCGTGGTACCTGTAATTGTAGTAGCTTCTGTGGTGGATGCCTGCATGATAGCTTCCTTTTCCTGTAAAGCTTGTTCCAATCCTTTCTCTGTTTCACCCAGTCGTTCAGTCATCTTTAAGAGCAAATCCATTATCTCTTCTTGTGAATTCCCCTTCAAAACTTCTTGGGTCTGGGGATGCCTTGAGGCTGGCAATTTCAGCTGCTTTCTCAGTGCAGCTATGTCATCATATTTCTTCTTAATTAGTGCCTCAATGCCTTTGATATCTTTGGGGTTGTGACCCAAGCTGATGATTATGTCTTCCAGAGATTTTATTCTGTTATCTTTGGCCTGAGAAGAGGCCTTTTCAATTTGCAATTGGGTGCTTGTGTTATTTAAAGAATCTTGCAGCCTTAGGGCTGCCATGGCCTTATCAATAAGAGTGGAATAGACCATTTCCACAGTTTGTTTATGCAGCTCTATCTGGTCTAAAGGATGAATGTCCTTTGCCAGGACCTCAAAATTTGTTCTAATATAATCAGCTGCTGTCATGGGTTTTGGCACCTTGGACTTGAAGTGGCTCATCATCATTTTGCCTTGTGAAATGTCAAATGCTGACATTAACATTTCCTGACTATTTGGAGCCATTTTCAAATATTGATCATATACTTTCATTCTCAATGGATCATTCTTTGCCTTTATATTAATGAAGGTTATTTTTATATCCCCTGTATCTGTTTTTGGTGGCCTAAAAGAAGATACTTCAGTACTCAATTGCTTTTGCAAAGCTTTTCATTTTTGATCTGTGTGTGTCATACTAACAGAACCAGTTAGCTGACTATCTTCTCTTCCATCATCAAACATCTCATCTATTATTTCCACTTCCTGGGGTGTATTGAGTTTCTGCTTTTTGGTTTGATGTAGCTCTGAGGATTTTTTGGGAGGAGTAGTATCTGGAACCTGCCTTTTCTTGCCCATTTCTACATTGGATGGATTTTGTAATTCTGAAACTTCAGGATGGTTAACTTGAGTGGGAGAAACTTGCGTTTGATAAGGTGCTCTGGAAGTTTGAGGTTTCTCTGTCATGACTAAAGTTTCAATGCCCTGTATTTCAGGTTCCTTTCCTTTGCCTTTTGACTCTGCTGCAACTGATGAACTGCCTTCCTGTAATCTCTGCTGTAGATTTGCTACTGAAGAAGTGCCAATGTGAGGTACCTGCACTTGACCATAAGATTCTAGGTCATACTTCTTCTCAAGATCTTTCATAATTTTATTCATTTTGTCTTCTTCACTTTCTTCTTCAAGTAGTGTTTCTTCCACCAATTCATCTTGGTTGGCATATTGTTCTATTTCAGGAATCTTGTGATGTATGTAAGGGGATGATTTGTTCTTTATTCTATTTTCACAGATAAAACCAAATGGATCATAAGGAACCCAACGAAAACTTCTTTGGAACTTGCAATGGTTTTGTAGTATAATTTCTGCTTCTCGCTCAGCATCCCTAGAGTTGCATATGTAGGGACCTAATTTGAATTTTAATCCTGAGTTGGGCTTTCTTTTTCACACTACAAAAATGAATCACATCTGAATTATTCATTTTCCTGAAATATTCCAAGGCAAAAAGTCTCATGGGCACATATCTTGGCAACTTGAATGGATGCAATTCACATCCATAGATTCTGATGACTGAATGGTTTTGATATAAATACCAATCTCCAACTTTATATGTCTTTGAAAGCTGCAAGGTCTTCTTGATTTCATTACTGAGCCTTGGAGGAGGAATTCCTGTCAACAAGGTAGTTGCAGGATATACAAAAATATCGATGAACTCAGCATAGTAATAGGGAGAATCGTAGGAAGAGTGAATTATGGGAGACCAAAATATAACTGACCTAGGGTTTCGCTTAGCATCAAGCTTTTTAACAGGGAAAGGGAACTTTTCTGATTGATAATAGATAATGAGATGATAAATAACTGAGGAATATTTAAACACTTTCTCATCATCTAGCCTCATGAACTGGTCGTGGATTTTATTGGCTATGAAAGATGCAAAGTCATATTTTACTACAGGAGGTTGCCCAAGAGTAAAGATAGACAACAAAACCAGTGTTATTTCATCAACATATTCACTTGTATTGAAACCTAAGACAAAAGATATCATATTTAGGATGAGCCTTCCCAACTTAGTGAAATAATAAAAACCATAGGGAGGAGGGCCCCTAGGTTGATGTTTAGGAAACATAAAATTCTGGCAAATGGACTTCAATTTTTCTGGGGTCAATTGATTAGACTTTTCAATCAGTTCTTCCATAGACAAAGGTGCTAGTTCTTGATCAGTTTCAAAATGTAGCATTGCATTGATAGCTTGGGGAGTAATGGGGAAAAGAACACTCTGGTCAGGGGATATTACAGCTCTTTGAGTTGGATCATAGTTAGAATGGCAATAGTGGATAATTTATGGGAAAGTAATGACTGAGGGAATGAGATACCTCGGGAAATTGGATTCCCACAACCCAATGACATCCAATCCCTTCGAATAATCGTCTCTGCAGCGACAATAACTCAGAAGGGGGCTTTCATCAAAAACTAAGTCTTTAATTTGGAAGTCTTTATCCACTAAGGGCAAATATTCTAACTCTCTATGGGGGGCATTCAATGAAGTTACATTCAAGGCTGTTGGAGCTTCCATTTTGGTTCTTGTGTATTCAAAATGGAAGTTTCTGGATTTTTTTCACAGGCCGGGGCGCGATTTCAGTTTTAATGAGGGAAATTAGCACAATTGCAGTTTCAGGGGAACAATTCACAGCTTTAAAACTCAGGGAATGATCTTAGGAATAAGATTTCAACACTGATTCGGCGGAAAAACAAGGAACACAGAGTATCTTTTGAAGTTCGGAGCGCAATAGAATAAATACCTGTTTTCGGAGGCAAACTGGGATTTAACAGGTATCAAGTGGTGGCAAGAGGATGCTCCAACACTGGTTCGGCGGAATTCTGGAGTGAAATCGGATAGAACAGTAGATTTCAGTGAAAATTTGAATTTCGTAGCGGAAGGCGCAGTCGCTTTCAAATAATGAAAATGACATAAAAAACATGAAAATTTGTTTTATTTCCAAAGTCAAAAAGGGGTTTTTATTTTTTCGAGGAATGACGTCATTTCAGTACGGGCTGACGTGTGGCAGGGGTCGGGTGGTAAGCAGTAATCCCCGCACCGCTTATGGGCAATAGTGGTATTAAACGAGAGGGCATGGATTAAATTGGGGCATTGACACATGGACGGAGGACGGTTTCAAAACCACCGTGCCCCCGCGGGTTATCGTTCGGGTATTGGATGGCTAGCGGAATGAATGTTAGCCGTAGATCTCGTGGCGGGAGATCGGATGGTGGAATGGACGTGGAGTAAGCGGGGGTTTAATGTGCGGTCCCGTCGGGTTTTTGAAACGATTTATTGTTTAATTAAATCACCCCGGGAGGCTTTTGATAGGCGGAGGGAGTGGTTATCAATTAAT
The DNA here is from genome assembly GCA_034641835.2 of Pinus albicaulis. Classification (NCBI taxonomy): domain Eukaryota; kingdom Viridiplantae; phylum Streptophyta; class Pinopsida; order Pinales; family Pinaceae; genus Pinus; species Pinus albicaulis. The sequence goes on along the minus strand of CM076579.1, from coordinate 1,429,681,333 downwards.
TCTGATAATTAATTAATCCCATGGTATAATGAAAATTGGGGTTGCAGCAGGGTTTCGATTATGGTTAAAGTGTCGGGTGGGATGCCAAGTGGATGGGCCACGGTGGCATGGGGGTTTTTCCAAAGTTTTTAGTTTAAATTAAAACTTCGGCATTATTCATTTTTCTTTCAAACATATAAAATCATATGTTTAAATGTTTTTTCGATACTTCTTATTATATGGTAATCAATTAAATCAATTTAACTACCATAAGGGGCGTGACTATTATATAATGATATATTTAACCAAAGGGCACATAATGTGGGTTTTTAATGATTAATTGGGAAATAAATACTTTGGCTAAACTCTTATAATAAGATGGGTTTTTTGGATATTTATATAAAAGGAGTTATATACTTAGGATAAAGGATTTTCACTAGGGATTTAATAACTAGAGTTAAACATTAATATGACAAAGGGACAAGGGAACTCAAAATACTTTGCACATCTAAGAAAGTGACAATTTCTGAAGTAAATTACAATATATCATCTTCAACACTTAAACTTAGAATAGTAAGTTATTTTGAGGGATTTTTATGGAAGTTTGCATGATTTTCCTAATTAAAATAGGATTTTACTTCGGAAAAGGTTAAAAGTGAATGATTAATAATCTCAAGTACTTAGGTCTTTTTGATCATTAGGCCGAGGGTCCGGTCCCTCCAAAAGTCAAGGAAATGCCTTGAGCCCCTTTGATCTCCAAATACCTTAGCACTTTGGGGGAAATTAGTAAAACTTAAGGGGGAAGTGATGAGGGAAGTTAATGATTTTGACTTTGCTTGATGTGATTTTCCAGTGTATTTCCTGTTTCAGTACTTGTGATGAAAGTTAAAGATCAAACACATTTAACACCATCATTCATCATATGAAACTTTGCAACACCATCTACCTACCCTATCTACTTTACACTACCATTTTCTCTTCTTTATTAGGGTGCACTTAGACTGGCAAACCCTTATCAATCTTCTTTTCTTTTACATGGCAAACCTATCTAAGTCTACACTTATTACATCCAAGGGCTCAGATTAAATTGTTGAGCACCTTTTATTAACTCTACCTATCTACTTATCTACCAAGATTAAACTGTTTGGTCAGATATTTATTCTCTATTCTACAACATGAAATTGAAACAAGAATAAGTCAAGTTTAAACAGTTTGACTCTTCATAAATTGTGGAAAAAGTTTCACAAGCTGCACACAATTGCTTTATTACAAAAATGAAATAGTAGTGGCATTTGGATTTGCACACTTTCCTTGGCCTTTGTTTTTGTTTGGGATTCATTTCTTTCACTTTTTTGACCATTTTATTCTTTTTACCCTTTGATTTTTCTTTTAGGGTATACCCTCTTTACATTTTTTAAAATTTTTTGATTTTTTTATTTTTTGATTTTTTAAGAATAGGGAACACCTTTTCTCAAGAAAAATGTTTGAACATATTCCATAGTTAAATCAAGACAATCATGAAAAATGACACCTATTGGTATAGGATTCTAACACTAGCTCCCCTTGGGGATGGCTTTTCCTTGTGAAAAGTCAAGAACAGCAGGTCAGTTGCCTCAAAATGTCTTCAAACTAAACCATGTAATCTTCTTCTTCTGGTAGCTTTATTGTATATATGATAGTAAAATTTCTGAAGTTTAGGGCCTTCACTTCGGGCTTCAACTCCAGTAAGTTACTATCCACTCAAAACTTAAAACTTTATTGCCCAGTTAGGAATTTTCTGCTTTGTTCCAATCCCAAACATGAATTTGTTGTGGTTGAAAATCTTGAATTGAATATAGTCCTTTTTTTGCAACCTGAAATCTGATCTAAAACTAAAACAACACACAAAAATTTTCAAACCAACTTAATGAAAAACTAGCTGAAAATTGAAAAACTAAAAAAAATGCTCAAAATTATGAGCTTATTAGCGTTTATTTACCTACTCTAATCTACTAAAAATCTTATTAAATCAGGTAATACAAAAATGCCAATGAAGCCAATCAAGTAGCTGTAAAAATAAATGGATAACTTGATTGCTTATGATCAAAATTGGAAGTATATTATGATCATGTGCCTTTATAATAAATGATATGATGTGTAAAGGCCACTTTTGATGTATTTGATCTTTATAGAGAAAACATGTTTGCAAATTTCGGCTCAAAAGATTCTCCATATAATCTGATATAGGATCAATAAAAGCATATTGTATGTTATTTACTTCTAGGCCTTCAATGACTAATTGTTCAATTGAATTATGAATATTAGACCATGAACTTATTTCTTCAGTCTTTTGTTTTAAAGAATAATCATCTTCAATATGCAAGTCAAAAGATAGTACAATTTCCTCTTGCTTTGGAGAAGGAAGATTTTCAAAGAATTCTTTAGGATTTGGGAAATTGTATGACTGAATTTGAGAATGCAAAAGTTTGATTTAATTTTCATAATTTTCGCAAATTATATCAAGAAGCCATATTTTAACTTTAGGAGAACATTTTCTTGATTTAAAAAAAAGAAAGAAAGCTCTTAGAAAATCCTCATCAAACTGAAGTTTTGATAACTCATCCCTGAATTCATTTAAAATTTCATCAAATGAAAGATTTTCCACAAACACTGTCATCCAGTATCACTATTAATTCTTTGGAATATGGACTATTTGGCTGTGGAATTGCTCTGAAACTCGAAGCTCTTGATCTCTGATCAACAGTGTCTTGATTGGAAAATGATATCAAAAAAAGTCAGAAGAATGATGCTCAAATATGCATGGAGATTTTATATTTACAATTTTCAAAAGAGATAAATTAAAAACTACTCTAAGATCTTCTCTAAAATACAATATACATTGGAAAGCCCTATCAATTTATAAAGAACATAATGTCTTGGATAACAATCCAAGTTGAAAGCCTGATCTTTCCATATTGTTCTTCCAGGTTCATTCCTCCAGTGGAGTCTTAGTAGTGAAATTGATTTTGGAGTCGTCAGGTGGATGATTTTAACCTTATGTGTCTGATCACTATCCACCATTATAGATCAGATCTAAACCTGTAAAAAAATTATGAAGAAAAAGTTAGTTCTTCAGGAAACCAAATTTTGAGTATTTTATGATTATTTTGTTTTTTTGTGAATTTTCAAAACAACTTCTATGATTTCTTTAAGAGGCTTTAGATATGAGATTTAAACTTTCTTAAAGACTTATTAAACTAGAGAAATGATGAAATGTTTGAAATCAAAGCTTAGGTCATAAACTAAACAGAGATAGACTGAAGCAGCATTTATTTACTTTTTCAATTGCAGAGCAAAAGCAATTTCAAAGGCAACCTGGCTAACTTCAGGCTCTGTCTCTAGTTTATAAAATAAGCAATAATAACAATAAAATTGTTCAGGTCCCTAGTATGGTCGCCACTATGTTATCACTCAGGTTTTCCTTGAAGTTGTGGAAAAGGAAAGTATACCCGAGGTAACCACAAACCAACATTCAGATGCAGAATCTAGCCAATATGCATCCAGAGAGGGCTCTCTCTTTATAATTTATCTTTGTTCTTAGAAAGTTTTAGGCTAGTTATAAGTCCAAGAATTTGTTTGAAAATGCTGGAATCCGCAAACTAGGGGCAAGGTTGAAGATTTTCAGTCCATTGGGCTATGGAGTCAAAGGATGGCTTTACTGGATTTCTATTCTACACACAAGATGGCTTTACAGGGCAAGGTAGCTAGACAGAGAACAATCCTTAAAATTTAAAGTGGATGGGATGATTTTTGAAGGGATGAAAGGCAGCTAAGAATCTTTCACCATGTTCAAAAGAAAGAAATGAGATGACTACAAACAAAGAGCAATGAAGAATTCTTTATTATAGTAATCAACAATATTTAAATTAGTAAAGCAAGAGCATTTAAGAATTCATGCTTATAACCAATTTAGAGGAAAACATTAAGAACAATCACATCTGAAATCAGAGTACAATTAAGTAAATTCTGATTCAATCCTTTATGTAAATTATTCAGAAATGGACATAATGATATTATAACAGATATAAAACTTAAAACATAGGATAGAAAGACTTATTGAACTGCAGTCCGACACATGAATCCTGCAAAAAGTCCTGAGCTTCAAATTGTCATCCAGTAAGCCCCAAATAAATTTCTCCAAAACACTTTTTTATTCCAAAAACATCAATGTCACAACAAAGTAATAGAATCCACCCCCAATACTCTCTTTGAGGGTTTATTTATACAAAAAATGATTGAAAATATCTTACACTAACCTAGCCCTCAATTTAGGGTGACTAATAAATAAGTTACAATAAAAAGGAGACAGATGGTCTCGTAGATAGAATAAAATGTACTTGCTGGTGTGCTGTTTCCTCATTTCTCTGATGTGCTGGAGGTAAGTGCTGAAATAGGGCTCGATGCTGTCCCTTGGAGTAATTTCTTTGCTTGTTTGATACTCTTTGTCTTTACGGATACTCTTTAACCTATTCGACTGATACTCTTTAACCTGTTCTTACTATTTATCCTTTACATGATAGTAAAAAGATAAAATTCTTCAACCTGAAGATAAATTTCATAAAATATCCAATAAGTCATTCCACCATTTATCTTCTGCTAATACGGTTATTTTAAGTTTCCTCAATGTTTCATCAGCCTCTGTGAGTTTGTAAAAAGTAGGCTGATCAGGGAACAAATACTTTATTTCATGTTCAAGATGAAATAAATTCTTCAACCTGTCATACAGATTTCTCCCTGTTGGCAACATTGCTTCTAGAAAACTAATAGAACAAGCAGTTGTATTTTGAGCATGGATATCTATTTTCTTAACATAGGTTTCCAGGTCCATTATCTGGTCTTCTGAGAGCATAGGACTGGGTAACCCACTGTCCAACAAAATCTGAAATTTTCCTCTGAAAGTATTAATGTCAGCCCAAATATCTGAGCACTTATTTTCTAAATTCTGCATAAAAGTTCTTTTGATGAAAACTCTTTTTATCTCCAAAATGGTGCCGGTCCTGTCCTCAATTCCTAATATTGCAAGCTGTTGCTTAGTTCGGGTGTTAAAAAATTGAATAAGTTGATTGGCCTGCTCTGGTCTACCCCTTAATTCATCTCTTGTTCTGTTTATTTCTTCCTGAGCTACTTTAATCAAGTCATTTTGTTCAAAAATTTCTTTAACAGAGGGCCAAATACTTTTTATTAACTCAATTATATTACCCCAAAGAATTTCATTTATTTCCTTCAAAGGCTTTTCTAATGAAAGATCTTTTTCTAAAGCCTTAACTAATCTTTCCAACCTTTTAATTTCCCTGGTATTATCAGCAACCGTCTTCTTAGATGTATCATATTTCTGCTCCAAATTTTCTAACTGCAATTTCGTGGTTTGAAGCTCTGTGACTCTTAATTGTAAACTTTCCATTTGTTTTGTCAATTCATCAGAACTTAAACTAGAAATGTTTACCTGCACTGGCACTGTTTGTTGATTTGTTGTCGTGGTACCTGTAATTGTAGTAGCTTCTGTGGTGGATGCCTGCATGATAGCTTCCTTTTCCTGTAAAGCTTGTTCCAATCCTTTCTCTGTTTCACCCAGTCGTTCAGTCATCTTTAAGAGCAACTCCATTATCTCTTCTTGTGAATTCCCCTTCAAAACTTCTTGGGTCTGGGGATGCCTTGAGGCTGGCAATTTCAGCTGCTTTCTCAGTGCAGCTATGTCATCATCTCTCTTCTTAATTAGTGCCTCAATGCCTTTGATATCTTTGGGGTTGTGACCCAAGCTGATGATTATGTCTTCCAGAGACTTTATTCTGTTATCTTTGGCCTAAGAAGAGGCCTTTTCAATTTGCAATTGGGTGCTTGTGTTATTTAAAGAATCTTACAGCCTTAGGGCTGTCATGGCCTTATCAGTAAGAGTGGAATAGACCATTTCCCCAGTTTGTTTATGCAGCTCTATCTGGTCTAAAAGATGAATGTCCTTTAAAAGGACCTCAAAATTTGTTCTAATATAATCAGCTGATGTCATGGGTTTTGACACCTTGGACTTGAAGTGGCTCATCATCATTTTGCCTTTTGAAATGTCAAATGCTGACATTAACCTTTCCTGATTATGTGGAGCCATTTTCAAATATTGATCATATACTTTCATTCTCAATGGATCATTCTTTGCCTTTATATTAATGAAGGTTCTTTTTATATCCCCTGTATCTGTTTTTGGTGGCCTAAAAGAAGATACTTCAGTACTCAATTGCTTTTGCAAAGCTTTTCCTTTCTGATCCGTGTGTGTCATACTAACAGAACCAGTTAGCTGACTATCTTCTCTTCCATCATCAAACATCTCATCTATTATTTCCACTTCCTGGGGTGTATTGAGTTTCTGCTTTTTGGTTTGATGTAGCTCTTAGGATTTTTTGGGAGGAGTAGTATCTGGAACCTGCCTTTTCTTGCCCATTTCTACATTGGATGGAGTTTGTAATTCTGAAACTTCAGGATGGTTAACTTGAGTGGGAGAAACTTGTGTTTGATCAGGTGCTCTAGAAGTTTGAGGTTTCTCTGTCATGACTAAAGTTTCAATGACCTGTATTTCAGGTTCCTTTCCTTTGCCTTTTGACTCTGCTGCAACTGATGAACTGCCTTCCTGTAATCTCTGCTGTAGATTTGCTGCTGAAGAAGTGCCAATGTGAGGTACCTGCACTTGACCATAAGATTCTAGGTCATACTTCTTCTCAAGATCTTTCATAATTTTATTCATTTTGTCTTCTTCACTTTCTTCTTCAACTAGTGTTTCTTCCACCCATTCATCTTGGTTGGCATATTGTTCTATTTCAGGAATCTTGTGATGTATGTAAGGGGATGATTTGTTCTTTATTCTCTTTTCATAGATAAAATCAAATGGATCATAAGGAACCCAACGAAAACTTCTTTGGAACTTGCAATGGTTTTGTAGTATAATTTCTGCTTCTCGCTCAGCATCCCTAGAGTTGAATATGTAGAGACCTAATTGACTTTTAATCCTGAGTTGGGCTTTCTTTTTCACACTACAAAAATGAATCACATCTGAATTATTCATTTGCCTGAAATATTCCAAGGCAAAAAGTCTCATAGGCACATATCTTGGCAACTTGAATGGATGCAATTCACATCCATATATTCTGATGACTGAATGGTTTTGATATAAATACCAATCTCCAACTTTATATGTCCTTGAAAGCTGCAAGGTCTTCTTGATTTCATTACTGAGCCTTGGAGGAGGAATTCATGTCAACAAGGTAGTTGCAGGATATACAAAAAGATCGATGAACTCGGTATAGGAATAGGGAGAATCATAGGAAGAATGAATTATGGGAGACCAAAATATAACTGACCTAGGGTTTCCCTTGGCATCAAGCTTTTTAACAGGGAAATGAAACTTCTCTGATTGATAAAAGATAATGAGATGATAAATAACTGAGGAATATTTAAAAACTTTCTCATCATCTAGCCTCATGAACTGGTCATGGATCTTATTGGCTATGAAAGAGGCAAAGTCATATTTAACTTCAGGAGGTTGCCCAGGAGTAAAGATAGACAGCAAAACCAGGGTTATTTCATCAACATATTCACTTGTATTGAAACCCAAGACAAAAGATATCATATTTAGGATGAGCCTTCCCAAATTAGTGAAATAATAAAAACCATAGGGAGGAGGGCCCCTAGGTTGATGTTCAGGCAACATAAAATTCTGGCAAATGTGCTTCAATTTTTCAGGGGTCAATTGATTAGACTTTTCAATTAGTTCTTCCATAGACAAAGGTGCTAGTTCTTGATCTGGTTCAAAATGTAGCATTGCATTGATAGCCTGGGGAGTAATGGGGAAAAGAACACTCTGGTCAGGGGATATTACAGCTCTCTGAGTGGGATCATAGTTAGAATGGCAATAATGGATAATTTCTGAGAAAGTAATGACTGAGGGGATGAGATATCTCGGGAGATTGGATTCCCACAACCCAATGACATCTTGCCCCTTCGAATAATCATCTCTGCAGCGACAATAACTCAGAAGGGGGCTTTCATCAAAATGCAAGTCTTTAATCTGAAAATCTTTATCCACTAAGGGCAAATATTCTAACTCTCTGTGGGGGGAATTCAATGGAGTCACATTCAGGGCTGCCGGGGCTTCCATTTTGGTTCTTGTGGATTCAAAATGGAAGTTTCTGGGTTTTCTTCACAGGCCGGGCGCGATTTCAGTTTAAATGAAGGAAATTAGCACAATTGCAGTTTCAGGGGAACAATTCACAGTTTAAAACCTCAGGGAATGATCTTAGCGATAAGATTTAATCACTAATCCAGTGGAAAACAAGGAAAACAGAGTTTCTTTTGAAGTTCGGAGCGTAATAGAATAAGTACCTATTCTTGGAGGCAAACTGAGTTTTAACAGGTATCAGGCGGTGGCAAGAGGATGCTCGAACGCTGGTCCGGCGGAAATCTGGAGCGAAATCGGATAGAACAGTAGATTTCAGTGGAAATTTGAATTTTGCAGCGGGAGGCGCAGTCACTTTCAGCAATGAAAATGACTGAAAAAACACGAATTTTGTTTTATTTCCAAAGTCAAAAGGGATTTTTATTTTTTCGAGGAATGACGTCATTTGAAGTACGGGATGACATGTGGCAGGGGTCGGGCGGTAAGCGGTAATTCCCGCACCGCTTATGGGCAATGGTGGTATTAAACGCGAGGGCAGCGATTCCATTGGGGAAGTGACATGTGGTCGGAGGATGGTTTCAAAACCACCGTGCCCCCGCGTGTTAAATTTCTGTCGAGGGACGGCTAGCGGAATCGCTGTGGAGCGTTGATCTGCAGGCAGATGATCCGACGGTTATCAAGACGGGAAGGTGACGGGAAAGTTAACCTAGGGGCCCGATGTAATTAGTGTTTAACTAATCATCCCAGGGGTGCTTTGATAGGCGGAAAGTTGGTTATTAATTAATCCAGTTAATTAATTAATCCCATGGTTATATGAAAACTGGGGTTGCGACAGGGTTGCGACTATGGTTAAAGTGTCGAGTGGGATTTTTAAAATGCCAGGTGAATGGGCCACGAGGGCATGGGGGTTTTTCGAAGTTTTTAGTTTAAATTAAAACTTCGGCATTATTCATTTTTCTTTCAAACATATAAAATTATATGTTTAAATGTTTTTTCGATATTTCTTATTATATGGTAATAAATTAAATCAATTAAATTACCATAAGGGGCGGGACAATTATATAATGATATATTTAACCAAAGGGCACATAATGTGGGTTTTTAATAATTAATTGGGAAATAAATACTTTGGTTAAACTTTATAATAAGATGGGTTTTTTGGATATTTATGTAAAAGGAGTTATATACTTAGGATAAGGCATTTTCACTAGGGATTTAGTAAATAGAGTTAAATGTTAATATGACAAAGGGACAAGGACAACTCAAAGTACTTTGCACATCTAAGAAAGTGAAGATTTCTGAAGTAAATTATATCATCTTAACTTCTACCCTTAAACATAGCATAGCAAGTGTTTTTGAGGGTATTTTATGAAATATGGCATGATTTTCCTAAGTAAAATTGGATTTTACTTAGGAAAAAGTTAAAAGTGAATGATTATAATGGAAAATGATCTCAAGTACTTAGGTCTTTTTGATCATTAGGCCGAGGGTCCAGTCCCTCCAAAAGTCAAGGAAATGCCTTGAGCCCCTTTGATCTCCAAATACCTTAGCACTTTGGGGGAAATTAGTAAAACTTAAGGGGAAAGTGATGAGGGAAGTTAATGATTTTGACTTTGCTTGCTGTGAGTTTCCAATGTATTTCCTGCTTCAGTACTTGTGATGAAAGTTAAAGATCAAACACATTTAACACCATCATTCATCATATGAAACTTTACAACACCATCTACCTACCCTATCTACTTTACACTACCATTTTCTCTTCTTTATTAGGGTGCACTTAGACTGGCAAACCCTTATCAATCTTCTTTTCTTTTACAAGGCAAATCTATCTAATTCTACCCTTATTACATCCAAGGGCTCAGATTAAACTGTTGAGCACATTTTATTAACTCTACCTATCTACTTATCTACCAAGATTAAACTGTTTGGTCAGATATTTATTCTCTATTCTACAACATGAAATTGAAACATGAATGAGTCAAGTTTAAACAGTTTGACTTTTCATAAATTGTGGCAAAAGTTTCACAAGCTGCACACAATTTCTTTATTACAAAAATGAAATAGTAGTGGCATTTGGATTTGCGCACTTTCCTTGGCCTTTGTTTTTGTTTGGGGTTCATTTCTTTCACTTTTTTGACCATTTTATTCTTTTTACCCTTTGATTTTTCTTTTAGGGTATACCCTCTTTACATTTTTTAAAATTTTTTGATTTTTTGATTTTTTAAGAATATGGAACACCTTTGCTCAAGAAAAGGGTTTGAACATATTCCATAGTTCAATCAAGACAATCATGAAAAATGACACCTATTGGTATAGGAGTCTAACAGAACCCACACTCTACATCAAAGAAAATGATGGTAAGACCCTTATTGTTGTTTTATATGTAGATGATTTAATCTTTACTAGCAATGAAGTTTCTCTCGTTGCTGATTTTAAAGAAATCATGAAGAGTGAATTTGAAATGATTGATTTGGGTTTATTGAGATACTTCTTGGGAATAGAAGTAAAGAAAAATGAAAAGGGAATTTTTATTTCCCAAGAAAAATATGTTGCAAAAGTTTTGAAGAGGTTTAACATGCAGCACAACAAAGCAATAGTAACTCCAACTGTCATGGGGTTAAAATCAAGCAAAGAAGATTGCAACAAGAATGTCGATCCGACATTGTACAAGAGCATAGTTGGCAGTATAATGTCTTTGACTGCAACTAGGGCTGATATTATGTATCCTATAAGTTTAATTTCCAGATTCATGGAAACACCAAAGGAGACACATTGGCAAGAATCCAAAAGAATTATGAGGTACGTGAATGGAACGAAGGAGTATGGTGTTCTATACTCATCAACTGATAATTTTAAGTTGATTGTTTACACTAATAGTGATTGGGCTGGAAGTGTAGATTATAGAAAGAGAACATCTGGGTATGTGTTTCATTTGGGATCGGGAGCCATTTCATGGGCTTCCAAGAAACAATCAATATTTTGTTTATCAACAACAGAAGCAGAGTATGTAGCAGAAACAACTGAACAGCCTGTCAAGCTATTTCGATGAGAAGGATGCTGAAATATTTGTTTCATGAGCAAGACAAAGGAACCACAATTTATTGTGATAATAGCTCAACAATTGCATTATCAAACAATTCTGTTTCCCATAAGAGAACAAGGCATATTGATGCAAAATATCATTTTATAAGAGAATTGGTTAACAATGCTGAGATTGTTTTGCAGCACTACAGGATAGAGGAACAGTTTGTTGATATCCTCACAAAGCCATTAGCACATAAGAGTTTTGAGTATCTTAGAAAATGTCTGGGAATGAATGATGGCGGAAGTTGTGATTAAGGGGGAGTGTTGGAATTTTACTCCCAACCACCTCTGTGGATAAGTAGTGGCGCAACCCACACTTCATCAATTTTTATTTGTAGAGAAGGACAGTAGCAGATCCAAGAGCCAAAGGCGTTTTCACATAACACAAAAAACACAGTACTCAAGCCTTTAACTCTGCGTTTATTCCCAACCACCGCATTGACTTACCTTTTTTTTTACCGCAAGCGCATGTCGCAACATTTAGAATTTACCCATAAGCCTTTTCCAATGATAAGTTAAGTCTCTGCTGATGCGATATCGATGGGACCCACCTTACCTTTAACGCATGAACCAAACCTTTGCATTCCGCCTTATTCCTTTGTATTTTTCATTTCATTCTTACCGCACTTACCAACCTTTACCGCCACCCACACATCAGAAATTTTATTGTTTAACTCTTAAAGCCCGCATGTTATTTTATTTTACCGTTGATGCGATATCGGCGGGACCCATTGTTTAAGATGCTCACAGAGTGCAAGTCGCAAGTTTTAAGCTTTACCTTTTATGCCACCTACAAGTTATTTTATTTTTTTTGTGATGTGATCGCAAGATGGGGCACGTGTCAAGCTCAGGAGGGCAACGCATTTCGCAAGTCACAAGTTTTACCACTTACCTTTCCACAACGACAAGCTATGTTATTTGTTTTGTGATGAAATATCGTTATCGTATATCACAATCGCTAAGATTTAAGTTTTCTCTCCAAATCGCTTGTAGGCTAAGTTATTTTGGTTGGGATGTGATACGTGCCATGTCACTATTGCATGTCGCAGTTCACAAAGTTTAATGGATAGCACCATGAGTTAAAAGTTAAAATCACTGATCTGCACAGATGCGATGTGGACTGGAACCATATTACATAAGATTTGAGATCCGCTTGTTTGTGTTTTTTAACGCATTTTTTCTTGTTTTCGTGTATAAGCAGAAATACAGCCCGCGTGCCGATTAATGAAGAAATGGGTCTTTTGACGGCCCAAGGACAATTTTTTGTTGAACTTCCATTCAATATTTAAGCAGCATTGAATAGATTAGGTTTTTACAGGCTTCGACCATTTGATATAACCTATGTAATTTTCATTATGCTTAGGGGGAGAGAGTATGTGATGGAATAGAAAAATAAAGTTTTGTTCCTCTGCTATATTTTTACCCTGCCTGTGTATATGTGACTATTATTTTCCACATATTGTTTATATTCTCTCTGATTGGGGAAACACATTTCCACTATCTGATTTCATTCAAAATTTCCAACACTTCAAACCATGATGTAGTATGGAAATTCATGGCTTTCATTCTTTCCGCCTTCCAAGTTGTGTGCCCACACTGCCACACAACTTCAAACAATATTTTTACTATCTACACTTTAAATTTGTCTAAAATTTTGGCATATGTACCTGTAAACATTCTATTGGCGCAATATATGAGAAATTTCGTTATGGCTTGAGGGAAGGTTTGAAGTGGTAGGCCTCTGTCTGGACCATACTTTGGTAAAAATGTAATTGCAGAGTTCATTAAAAAAATTCACACAAATTATATACCTGAAATATTGTTTCGTTTATATCTCCTTATTGGTGTTACTGATGAAACCATATGCGAAACGCTCTCCGAGAAACCAGGTGGCACACCTCAAATTTATTTGTTTTTGTAATCGATGCAAATTTAAACCATTTAGTCCTCATAAGGAAGTAATTTAAGCACAGAATGAGTTAAATAGGGATAACTCAGCCTTGGAAGAATGAATTTAATAACGGGATAATTATTGTTAATAAAATTTATAATTTACCCATTTTAAGTATCCACTTACCACCGACCATCCTATTCACAAAAAGACTGAAACTGGACTATTTATGTGCACCATCCTTCACACGCATTCCCACTGCTAGTTGTGTCGATAAGTACAGTACTCTGAGATTTTTTATATTAAGTGGACTGCCCAACAAGTTTCTGCAATCATTGGAGTAGTTATATTATTGTAATAGCTAAAGCTTTCTTCAATTCTGTTCCACTGCATCAATCATTATCCTCTTGGAGTAAGCTGTATTCCTGGTAATTGAGAGTGGTTCCCTAATTTTAGTTGTGGGAACTATATTCTATTCTATCGAACTGTGACAGTCAAGGAGTTGTCAACATAGATTCATTCATTACAAGATGAGGAAGAAAAAAATCGCCATGGACATCTCCTTTTCCCTGATTTCCTTGTTTCTACACCCAGCATCTGCTATGATCACCAATTCATCATTCCATGGACATTCCAGAGTCCTCATTTCAATGAAAGCAGGAATGGTCAATTCTAGTCATCTATTAGATAGTTGGAGTGTATCCAATCACACCACCTATTGCTCGTGGAATGGCATCCAATGTGACCATGTTGTCCATGTAGTGGATATACACCTCTCCTACATGAATATTTCCGGACCATTTCCTACTGAGGTCACAAATCTACAAGCCCTCTATTTCCTCAACATCTCTAATAGCTTCCTCTGTGGAAGCCTCTCCTCCAACATATCAAACATGAGGAACCTAGAGGTCCTTGATGTCTTTTAAAACAATTTGTCACGGGAATTTCCACTGAATGTGTGCTATTTAACGAAGCTCAAACATCTTGAGCTGGGAGGAAATTTCTTTAGGGGCAACATTCCTCATGAGTATGGGAATTTAACAAATTTAGAATACCTTTCATTGTATGGAAATAGTTTAAATGGAATAATAACAAGAGATCTTGGAAATATGTCTAACTTGAAAACACTTTATTTAGGATACTACAATGCATTCTATGGAGATATTCCTCGCGAGATAGGAAATTTGAGCAGACTTGTAGAGCTCGATATGTCTGGTTGTGGTCTTGTTGGTGCTCTTCGTTCTCATCTTGGTGGTTTAAAAAAACTTGCTGCAATGTATTTATATAATAATAGCTTCACTTGTCGTATTCCTCATGAACTGGGAAATCTTACGAGCTTAATGTGCATGGTTCTATACAATAACTCCCTCCGTGGAGAAATACCCATGGAACTATCGGAGCTAAAATAATTAAAAGAGTTGTATCTATCCTAGAACAAACTACATGGAAAAATTTCACGTTTCGTTGGTGACTTGCCATATTTGGAGGATTTGAACCTTTGGGGGAACACTTTCTCAGGCCAGGTGCCCCAGCAACTGGGCGTAAGTGGACACCTAGTGGAAATGGACATTTATTACAAAAAAATCATTGGTTCCATCCCTTAGAGTCTTTTTAAGGGTGGAAGGCTAGAGATATTGACTATAGAGTATAATTTATCCTTCGGCCTGATTATTGATTCTTTGGGCAAATGTAGTTCTCTGCATATGGTGCTCATGTAGAAAAATAATTTGAATGGTTCGATCCCTGCAGGCTTACTATACTTACCCATGCTGACTCTGATCCAACTACAGGACAATTATCAGAGTGGGAGCATATCGGAGGAAATCAATAATGTATACTCCATGTTATGGCGGATTGATATTTCCAATAATCGTTTGAGTGGTTCTCTTCCTTCTTCCATAGGTAAATTATCTGCTTTGCGAATGATTCTCATCCATGGAAATCAATTAACAGGTAATGTTCCACCAGATATTTGCCGACTGATCAATATTTCTATGATCGATTTCAGAAAAAATAGGTTTAATGGTATGATTCCTATGGAGATTAACAACTGTACTTTACTCCAATATATCAATCTTAGCCAGAATGAGTTTAGTGGTCCAATCCCAGTGGAAATCAGCAGGATGAAAAATCTCAACTAGCTGAACGTATTGGGAAATCAGCTGAACAAGAGCATTCCAAGAGAATTTGGAAAAAATATATATGCAGATTTCTCAAACAACAAATTTTCAGGCCTAGTTCGAGACAATAGTCTATTTTATTTTGTCAATGTAAGTGGGAATCCATATTTATGCAAAGCGCAGTTACGCTCTTGTGGATCATCAAGATACACCAAATTTGGAATTATCTTGGCTCTCTTAGCGCTAGGACTTCTCATATTCTGCTCGATGGCCTTGGCAACATGGGAAGCTATAAATTAGGCAAGAAGCATTAGGAAAGAAGGCGAGAGCATGTATTGGCAGATGACGACCTTACAGAAAGTCGACTTTGGGACCAATGACATTTTGAAATGCATAAAAGAGGATAACATAATCAGCAAAGGAGGAGCGAGAATTGTTTATAAAGGGATCATGCCTGATGGTGAACAAATTGCAGTCGAGAAGCTCATGAGTTTTGGCACATTCAATGGTTGTCCAAAAGATTATGGTTTCTCTACAGAAATCAAGACTTTGGGAAAAATATGCCATCATCACATAGTTAGATTGCTGGCATTTTGCTCCAACCATGACACCAATCTTCTGGTGTATGAACACATTCCAAATGGAAGCCTAGCAGAGCTACTTCATGGAAACACTGGAGGTGTATGAATACATGCCAAATGGAAGCCTACCAGAGCTACTTCATGGAAATATTGGATGACATCTGGATTGGGATAAGAGATAAAAAATTGTAGTGGAGGCTGCTAAGGGGTTGTGCTATCTTCACCATGATTGTCAGCCAATTATCATTCATTGTGACATCAAATCCAATAATATTCTTCTGGACTCCAACTTTGAAGCACATGTTGCCGATTTTGGGCTGGCCAAGTTCTTGCATCATTCTGGTACCTCGGAATGCCTGGCCTCAATCCCAAGATATTTTGGCTACATAGCTCCTAGTGTTAGATATGAATCCGTATTCAGACATTGACCTCGCTGACTAACGTTATCACTGATTCTCTGACAAAGAACAGTGCCGAACCTAACACGCCGCTGAGATTGACTATGTAATCCTCTGTTTTTCACATGCAGAATTATCCCTCTTCTGCAACTATAAATTTGTATTCCTGCCTTTGTCTGAGCATGTTAAGCCAAGCAAGGCAAGGACTCTTTTTGTAATAGAAATTTGTGTTTTATTCTCCTTCTCCAGTCTATGTTTATCAAAATTTCTCTTGTCTTTTTTGCTTTCTGTTTTGCTGTGCTGATCTGCACCCCCAAAAACTAGTATCAAAGCTGAGAGTTGTGAGTGTAGAGCTCCTGGTAGAAGAGATAAGACAGTGAATGGCCTAATTTCTACTTCCCTGCTGGTGTAAACTTTTGAGTGTGTCTGACTCTGTGTGGAGAGAGACAGTGAAGCGCAGATTTGCTATATAAACACTCCAATGAAGTAGTATGAATGTTGTTAGGAAAGTGGGCCCCCAATGGAAAAACAGGTTCCTCCATTGTTGATTAAGATTGGCCTGAGAAAAGCCATGGAAGGGTCTGAAAATATTCACGCAGACACCACCGAAGAGGGCGAGGAAGTTACGCAAGAAATTTGAAACCACCAGAATTATTAGAGGCAACGCAGAATTGTTAGAGGCGGCCCACCGCAGGAGATTTGCCGCTGCCAAAATTATAAGGCGAAGGTGAGATAGAGATTTGCAGCTTGCAAAATTATACAACCAAGGTGGAAGACAGAGAGTTATATAGCTAAGGTGGAAGACAGAGAGACCGTCCTTCTCTCACTAAGCTAGGCACCTCGATGGTTTATAATTCGATTTATGTTTTTTGACTTTGTTATAAAGTCTTTCCTCAGTTTTTAAAAAGGAAGATACAATTTCATTGGAAAATGAAAGATTGTTTCATAATTATTATAAACATATATTATTATATAGGCTTTATAATAATTATTAATTGTGTTAAAAAGGCAAAAAGAGAAAAGGTAATTATTTGTGGTTTTTTTTTTAAAGCGATAAATTTGATATTTTATTGAAAGGTGAAAGTGGATTTTTGATTTTGGGTGAATTTTATTGAGAATGGGGATAGGAGTTACTGATATGGAAAAGTTGAGCGGGGCTAATTTTTCCCTATGGAAATCACAAACAGAGGATATACTGATTTTAAAAGATCAGTATTTGCCAATTGAGGGTGTAACAAAGAAACCCTCATCGATGACATATGAGGAATGGGATAAGCTAGATAGAAAGGTGATTGTGACAATCTACCAATATCTATCAAATAATGTGTATTTCAATGTGTCCGAAGAAATGATGGCAACAGGATTATGGAAGAAGCTCCATGACCTATATGAGAAGAAAACGACATCAAAAAAAGTGTTCTTGATGAAGAAGCTTTACAATCTCAAGATGAAGGAGGGTGCTTCAGTTGCTGAACACTTGAATCAATTCAATATTATAACTAGTCAACTTGCCTCTGTTAAAATAACTCTAGATGATGAAATTAGAGCTATTTTGTTAATGTGTTCTATGCTAGACAACTGGGAAAATTTAATAGTGCTATGAGTACTTTAGCACCTGCAGGGACCCTGAAGTTTGATGATGTCAGCAATAGTTTAATGAATGAGGAGTTGTGACGCAAGTCAATTGTGGAAAACCAGGGAGGAGAAGCTCTAGCTCTAGCTGATTATGGTAGAAGGATTGATCGAGGCTGACAAGGGTGATCAAGATCGAGAGGCCAATCAAAATTAAGGAGGGGTAGGATCATCTGCTTTCATTGTGGCAAACCCGGGCACA